>JAWWEQ010001029.1:0-65822 GCA_035583055.1 Torymus tubicola
CCCACTTTTCCTATACAATATAGTAATTTTTATTACAAATTATATTTATATTTATTATATTGTTTCTCTCCGTGTACATAATAATCATTCTAAAACGATTCAAAACATAAATAATTTTCTAAATACTTATAAAAGTGAAACTCAAATTCTACCTCCTGCTCAACGTTGAAACCATTTCGCGTTCCAGGTAATATTCTCTCGCTATAAGCTTACATACATAAATCGACGTAAACACTATAGCGCACTGTTGTTACTCCCTGGCGCCTTTGACGCTACGAGGCTCGCTCTTCGCATGTGAGCAGCCATTGTTTGAAATTTTCGTCACATGTAAGTGACATCATTATCTATATGATATCCTCAGGAAAAAGAGTATAGCTTCACCGTTATCGAGATATTAAACGACAAAATTGAACATTTTAACAGGGTGGTTTATATGGAACTGCGTACGCCTGAAAGATCGTTACAGTCTATAACTTGGAAGATATATTAGGCGTTTGTCTGAAAGTAGTATATTACACACCTATGCCAGTAAAATAAGAAATGTTTCAGATCACATGTACTGGCCATGGTCTGTATACTATTTTTCTGCTCGACGGTGACGAAAAGCGGCAACTCCGTCCGGAGGGCAGAAAACTAGTATGTTATTAAGACCAATAATTAGAATATCACATTAAAAATTCAGAGATCCTAGCTTCACCGTTTTTGAAATATTGTAGTTCAAAGTTGCAATTTTAGGTGTACGGCCGCGCGTGGAAGGCTCTGCTGGAGTGGTGGGGGTAACACACAGACGAGCGCCGCTGTGTGTGCGCGCTCACAGACATTGAGACATGAGACACCACGGACTACGGAGTTACTATAGCTAAAATGGCCGTACAGGAATCTGGTGCCAACATACAAATAACTAAACTAAACTAAGCAGCGTGTGCATGTCAGTCCCGCATAAACACGCGTTCTGACAACGAAAGTGGGGGCAGCATGCGAGTAAATCTGTGCGCGCGACATCGATTCTTGATACGTTCCTCATCGGATAAATCCCCTTAAACGTCTATAGAGTCTGAAGCGTTTATGGTTAATGCTCGACTCGACTCGAGCAACGCTGGGTATACAATGACAACACTGACGATCACAACCGGTCATCTCTACAGCGTGAGAGAGCCCAACGTAAATTCACCATAACTGCGAGACCCAACAAACTCGGGTTCTCTTATTCAAATGTATAGAATGCTGTTTAAATCGGACTTCGCCAACGTGTATTTAATGATTACTAAAAGTCGAAATTTTTCATAAAAAACTCTAGTACTTGAGCAATTCTAAATTTGTTGCATTTGTAGTTCAGAGTTAGGGTGAGATAATTGGATAAGGAATCTGAAGGGCAACCGCGTCCGTATATGAACGATTCTCCAGAAATTCCATCTTTTACTATATTGCAACATAATTATGTTTCTAAAATATTAAGCTATTATCTCATTTGAACAAATATCTGATAAACTTTTAGCAACATAAAGTCAAAGAGTATGGTTGTGTGCTAATAATTTGTGAAAAAAATAAATGAATACCCTTATGAATTTTGAATGAATGCAGTTGGCAACTCATTCGAAATATTATATTAAAGGATAGGGCTCAGTGTCACCACAACTTAAGAGCAAAAACACATTTCCAAAACAAACTATATCACCAAATACGACAAGGACGAACTTTTTCCGCAGATGGAAAGTGAAAGTTATTACTCGCATACCTGCATTTTGCCGATGTATGGATTTACGGTGAATCAGTCCGAGTGCCGCCGAAACTGACCGAACGGCCTACTACAGATTCCTCATGGCTTCCATTTCTTACCATTTGCAATTAATTTCAGTCATGTCTTAACATTTGTCTCGTTTTAGTACATGTAATTTCGCCGGAATGTAAAAAAAGAAATATGTTAAATTTCTATAATCTTACATTTTACATTTGATCATGGCTAATCGACATCCATCATGGTTGCCCGCTTCTGCGCAAGCGCAGATCGCATGGGTCAGCGTCGCTAGTGGCACGCCGCACGCAGCATAGTTCACACTTCACATACCTGCGCAGTTTCAGAGTAATTCTTAGCACACAAACATCGGTCTTGTACGATTTCGTGATACGTTGAACTTGTGTATTATAATCTTATCAGACAGATTAATTATGAATCAACGTGAAAATAACCAACAACTAAGGACAATGCGACGCCGTCGACAGGCTCTAGCCCGTATGAACGAGGAACAACATAGGGGTTTTCTCGAACGTGCTCGTCGGCGACGTGCTCAGCTTCGACGTCGTGCCAGAGATACTGCACCTCCGCCTCCTGTTGTAGAATCGTCGCCAAAAACATCATTCATTTCATCGTTACTCGAAGAGAATGTAAATGAAACCAGTGATAGTGATAATGACAAATTTACGCTCGTCGCCAGGCTTAACGGGAATCTATCAGATAGTAAACAGCGAATATTAACGTTAAGAGCAGAACTTCGCTGGCTCATGAAAGAACAAGAGAAAATGGCAGATGAGCTACAGAAAATAAGATCGGTGCGCGCATGGATCTCTACATTCGTCTACGTACTCTATGGTAGGCTACTGATACTGCGCGATGGACGTCAGGGTATGATGAGGTTACGTCAATTAGCCCAGCAACATAAAGTAAAAAGTGCCCTAGATGACGAACTGGAATTGCTAGAGAAGCACGAACGAGATTTCGCTGAAGCTTCGCGGGGTATGATGATGTGGCCGAAAAGACCGTCAGTTGAAAGGACACTCAGCATCTTCGGCGTCTTGCGTCGCAGGGAGGAACGCAGACATGTAGATAATAATAATTAAGGAAGAACTTTGATCTGGAACTTCTCCCTAGTGATTTCTTCGTACGAGATCGAGAAGGCGCCGATTAATAAAATAACTAGCGTTCAACGAGAGAGAAGACTAACGATTTTTGTATATATTGTATATATTTGTATATATGTTGTAATAAGAATGATTATTTGCAATTTTTGAAATTTTAATTTTGTAAACATATTAATGTAAACATTTTTGTGAATAATAAATATCTTTTATATTTTGAAACATAAATAATTGATTTTTTGTCGATTTTTTTTAATATATATTCCCTTAAGGTGGCTCCGGCGTTTTTTTTTAAAAACATAAGAATTTAAAAACAAAATTCCTAATCAAAAGCTGAAATTCTAAGCTATTTAATGGAGTTTGTCCCGAATAGGGTCACCGACTAAATGGAAAAGGGAAAAAATGTTAAAATTTGTTGAAATTCGTATGGTATGTTGAAATCTGACGATCACCGACCAAATTTTCAAGAAATCTTTATGCATAAAATAAAAAATCGTTCTTACTATGTATAACATACACTAGCAGGGCTGTAGCATTTGACCAGTATTAATGAATAACATTCTTATTTTTAACGTTGCAGGGTGCTCAAATGGTTAAGAATACCTTACCACTTGTAATTAACTATATTTTATTACAATTTCGTCGATTCTCTAAGTAAAACTGCAATGCACCCTAAAAGCCCCCCTAATGATACGGCCCAGCGCGCCGGAGCCACCTTGCAAAGTTACATTGTTTAAACAACAACAGAATAGAAGAAA
Organism: Torymus tubicola; assembly: GCA_035583055.1. NCBI lineage: Eukaryota > Metazoa > Arthropoda > Insecta > Hymenoptera > Torymidae > Torymus > Torymus tubicola. The sequence goes on from JAWWEQ010001029.1 coordinate 3,612, forward strand.
AAGTAATGGATACATAAATACTAAAAAAAAATAATTATCTATGCAAGATATATTTTTGTAAAAGTTGGTTCTGTGGCCTTCGCCCCCGTAGAAAGATATTCTGAAATTTATTCATTATATTTTTTTGGAATAGGGGCTTTTTCTGCATTTTACTCCAATTACTAAAGTGAATCCTTGCATATTTTTCTGTTTATAATAGTACATTTCAATACAATTATGCGAAACGGGTGTATCTTGCACAGATTGAGCGGAATTCGCTGAAATTATAAGTTAGTAGGTTAGCTTAACTATGTTGTCAACGAGTGTGACAATCACACGAGTCGAGCCAGCTTTGAACCACGTGGTCGACTCGGGACGCTTCTTGCGCTTCTCACACGTTTGTGAGCGCACTCTAATTGAGGAGCGTGCACAAAGTAAATTGATCAGCGCATGCGCGTACTTTGTACGCCATTTGTAAAGTAGCTACTTCGCGCACGCAAAAAGCACGAAAAGATGAGATTCGCACACTCCGTTGAAAATGTTAATTATATGGACTAATAAAACCAAATCATCTAAGTATCATAATTGTAAAAAAAATTGTTTATTATATTATTATATTATTATATTTTGCTTCAATTATTTTCAATATATACAATTATATTTTGCTTCAATTATTTTCTTACTTATGTTACGAACATAAGTAAATCTGTTTTAATTCCTGTAAAGTTCTTTTCCCATATTGAGGTTAAATTAAAAAAAATAGTAATAATTTTCGTCACTTTAGGTGTACAGTTGAATTTTACCCATAATATGCCTAAAGCCAAACTTATTATGGCAGTAAGAACAGAAGTGAATAATATAAATGAAGTACTTAAATACTTTTTATTTAACTCTAAATATGTTAATTTAGATGAAGTCTCTGTCGTAAATAATTTTTATTTGTTTATGCAAGATTTGATAATGTAAGGGGATGCCATTTGTTGGAATAAGTGAAGTTGAAATAAATTTAAAAAGAAATACCTGAAACTCAAAAAAATATGGAAATGTAAATGCAGATATTATTCGTCAAAAGAAATAATCATTTAAAAACGTTTACTTATCGCCTCTAAATAATTACTTTTAGATACATTGTTTAAAAAATTTTAAATTAAATTAATGCATGGACTAAATATTTGTTGTTATTTAATATGCTAAATATAGACCAGATCTTCCATAAATTGAAAGAAAAATATTTTAATTGTTGAAATTGTAAAGAATATTTAATGTTTACATTAGTATTTGAATAAAAAATTATATTTCTTTAGTGACAGTTATATTTTCTTGTTGTTACAGGTGAGTCAAAGAAAATTTCAGAAACCTTATTATGCAATTATTCTACAAGGATTTAATAGTGATCGAGGTGAAAGCAATTAAGTATTCATAAAATATCCTCATTTTTCTTCACAATTCTAAACATTTCTGTTCTCTGAATTAAAACCGTTACCGACAACATTAGCCAAGGCGACTGGCTTTTTAAAAGTCGAAAGAATTTTTTCAGTTCATTGTCGCAATTTTCGGGTAAACTAAAAAATTTCGTGTATTATAAGTACTACACGCAGCATTTAAAGTACATCGCTTTCCCATCGAATCAATGCATATAATGCTATTAGAACGGTCTCGGCATTCAAATCGCAGCGGCAACGGAGTGACTGCCTGTTCCAATTATGATACGGCATAAGCCAAACAAACTTCCGTCATGCGCTAACACCGAACTAATTAAACCCCGCGCATACAGCAGTCTTCGAACGCTATATACACTCCCATTGAAACGAGCGCCGCACGGTGCACGGCGTACCGTAAACTGCAATCCGCACTTTCATAATCTAAATACGCATCGGGCGCGGGCCGTTAAAGCTCGCGACACGTGTCCGACACTTCATTAACAGCGCTCTTATTACATCTCCGGTACAATGACTTTTTTCCAACCCATTGCCAATCTCGTGCTGCTTTGCATTCAATGTTTTACCCATTATAATTCATTCATTAAATACACACGTGTATATGTACGCACATGTTCTCTTTCTCTCTCTCTCGTTCTAATCCGTTGCACCTGAACAGTTATCTTCGTAAACGGAGAAATAGTCGCAGTATTCGCGTTTTCATTACGTCGACAGCGACAAACCGCTAATTAAGAATCGTGCGGGAAAATCGGACAGCTGCGCCTTTAGCGCGGTCGTGTTTCACGTTGCCTCGAATGATTGTCCGCGTATGCGCGGCAATGGCGATTGCTGGGCCGTTAAAGTACCTCGTGTGCACGCAGAATACGGTGTGGCCAGATATACGTACATAATACACGCACAGTTTCGATGGGAGAACGATAAGATATGTATGTACTTACGAGTTTTCTAATGAGTTTAAAAAGTTTAATTTTTTTAGCTGCGGTGTAGACATTGAAAGCGAAGAAATAATAAGGGGTTAATTGATGGATGAAAAAAAAAATCTGGTATGCATAGGTTAACGATATACTGAGCATAATTGTTAATTGATTTATAGTTATAGACTTATTCAACTGGCCTGAATGGGTTGACGGGTAGTTGATTGTCTAGAGATCACATGTATTTTTTGTTAAAACTTTACTTTAATAAGAAAATTAGATAAATTATCGTCTCTAATTGTATTAAAATATGTAGATGCCTGGTAGAAAATTATAGCCATATTTTATAGCTATAACTTGATAATAAAATGCAATTATTTTTAACAATAATCATTATCCAAAAGTAATATAAGTCTTCCATAAGTTTGAATTTCTGTAAAATATCTATTTTCTGAAGTACAAATACCAAATTTTATTTCTGATTGGTACACAATTACATGAAATATAAGCAATATTCAAAAATAGCTGATATGATAAACATTTCTACAAGCGTATACTAATTTAGTAATGGAATACTGTAAATATTTTCATATAGAAATTCCAACGAAACAGCAATGAATAAACTTGGTCGGTAACTCATCATATTGTTTATTGCATTACACTGACAAAAAATTTAAAAAATTTTAAAAAGTCAATAATAAAAGCATTTTATTGGCCCAATAAATTAAAAAAAAAATTGGTTTAATTTAAAATCTATATATAACACTAATATAATATTGACACCTAGAATTAGCTACATATTATCATCACTTTTAAAATAAAAAAATCTAAATTACACTGCTCATACCCGATAAACCTCACAAAACGGTCTCGATAATCTCTAATCCCACAGCTACAGAGCGTATAGACTCGCGCGTGCTTCATCCTTCGTCCCATCACCTCTCGAACAACCAAGAACGCGTGTACCTGTAGCACGCGCGGCTTGCTCTCGGTATAGTACCGCTAGCCGCGCGACGACGAGTAAAAAGCCAAGGAGGAAGCGCCTGCGCGCGCGTGCGTGCGATAAAAATGGGCGAGAACGAGCGAGATGCATCGTGACATGCCGGGTGAGAGCCCAGCTAATAAAGACATGAGGGAGAAAAGCGGCCGCGAGTCGATTCTCCGACTGGATAAACGCCGCGCTGCACGCGGAACTTTCCCGAAGAGCTTCGCTTGCGAACGAGGATCGACAATAATTAACGCGTGCGCGCATAGAAGAGTTCGTTCGGGGCGGGTATGTATAGGATCGGATTGCGCGCGGCAGTATTTTGCGAGCGAGCGGAACTCGAGACGACGAAGTTTTTCTTCTATCCGTTGGTCGTCGAGAAAATTGCGGAAGTTGGGAATTTATTTTGTCGTGAAATAAAGTTGAACTGTTTCTATAATGATATCAAAATTATTTTAGTTAAAATTATTTGAGGAATGACGATGCATTTTTGGTATTATATTTCGTTGTATAAGGTAGATTATGTATATTATGTAGAGTAAAATTGCAGTTCTTAAATTCCTTCCATAAAATACCTTTTATGCGGAATCTAAAATAAACATTCCAGAACCATGAATACTTTGTATGAATATCTTTAGCATATCGTTTGTTAAATAAAATAATATCTATATTTGTGTATCTTTTCTATATTTCCTGTATTTAAAAATCAAATTAAGGCGATGTAACACCGAAAAATAACCTAGTTTTATTATTTAATTTAATAAAATTCGAACACTTATTTGGAAAGCCAACTCTGTCAGGCGCTCTGTATATCTAAATACTATACTCAAAATTTTTTTACTGATTCTATCAGCAATTACATGAGATATGCTCTTTTCGAAATAAATGAAAATTCTAGTAATACAGATTCCTACTTACCGACATCGCGGTTTTTATTTAACTAAATAATTTTTAACTATTTTTTTCAAAAAAAGAAGCCTGTCAGGCGCTCCGTATATATAAATACTATACTCAAACAAAAATTTGGAATAAATTCATTAAAATTATTCTAAAATTATGTCGGTATGTCACATCACCTTAAAAAAGAAATAAATGAGACAATTCCAGGTATTCTTATAAATAGGAAAATAGATTGTACACTGATTTTTACTAGTGATCAACAAAGTTGAAACATTATTACGGTACAAGTCAGTATAAAATGAGCAAAATTATCGGATCCTTCTCACGAGTCGATCGTAAATTATCCAAGATAAAATTAAACGGCCACTTAGCGGTGCCCCTAAAGAACAATACATTCGTAAATCGCACAATTAGTGCCTCTACTGATCCTTGAACACAAATACAGTACCAATCCTTCCCTATGTAACCCCCTTCTCTCCATCGCCTTTCTTCCACTTGGCTGCATCGAGAAAATTGCGATTAAATCCTAATTACGAACCGAGCGACCGATGCTTCGAGCTCTTGTGCGAGTGCGCGCGAGACGAGTGAAGTCGAGAAGAAGAAGCGCGCGGACGCTTAGAGTAAAAGTGGGACGCGTTCTCTTCCTAGTCTCTCTTTTTCTTACTCTTTCTCTCCGCGGGTGAGATGGAAATCTCTGCGCCTTCACGCCTCCCGTGTATTCTCCTCGCTGCCTCTCGGACGCACTTTCGCTCCGTCTTTCTTTGATTCAATTCCTTGTTCTCTTTTTCTCACTTGTTCTCTCTTCTCTGATGGCTTGCTTGTACCTCTTGAATCGTACGTCAATTCTTTTTTTTCGAGGACGCGCTGAGAGTTTCTCAAAACATGTTGATTAGCGTCAGTATAAAGAAATAACCCGGAACTCAAGTAGCTCATTTTATATTTAAAACAGAAATGTGGAAGTGACATTGTAGAATGATTGTTAATGCGATAAATGGAGTTATAGATATGATAATGATACAATAATGAGAGATGTACGGTAATTTGTTATACAGTTATTTTGCACCAACGAAATTGAAGTGTAATGCATATAAATGGAATATTTTAAGGTAAATAAAAATAACTATTAAGTGTATATACTTTCATCAATAGGAATGTCTTGCATGCATCATTATTTCTGCTTTACAAGAACCGATTTCAAATTGACACGAAATAAATATACTCTGTATTCATTTAAATTCTTTCCTACTGGTAATTAGGATTTAAAACTCGTTATCGGTATGTATTATTTACGTGTGAAGCAATTTACGTATTCTTTAACGTGAGAATCATTACTCGTCTGAAAAAAGTCCATCGCGATAGCTGAATTTTCCGCATATTTGTCTTCGAAAGCGAACAAGTGGTGCAAGACTCCGAACAATTATCAGTTTTAAAATCGGTAAACCAATAGCTCGTATTGAACGAAGAATATCTGGGTAATTTTTTTTTTCTTCGAACAAAAAAGATGGAAAATTCCACGAACCGTGCAATTTGCACGCGAAAGGTTCTACGCGAAAATAATTATATCGCCATAAAGGTTTCTAATTATTACAAATTAGTTCATACTGATGAATGAAAAACGGTGTAATATTGTGTATAATTACAATTTTCGTCGAATGGTAAGGTATATACAATGTCCGCAAATAATTGTAAAAGATCTTCACGACGAATGGAAATAATTTTCATAATTATAACCTACAATAAAGTTATTACATTATACTTTTGATAGCATTACATAAAAAAAACAATTATTATTATTTTCAAAAAATAATTTTTTATTTACCAAATAACATTCACCAGTGCTCAATACATTATTCAAATTCAATTTACAATAAACTAATTATGATGGCTCAGTATTAAACTCAAATATATTGTATCTTTGACCATACAAAAAAGAAAACTACACTTTTTTGAATATTAAATTACGGATATTATTAACGGGCTTGCATTATAAAAAAAAGCCACGTCCCTTTTTTCTTACCCTTCCCCACAATAATTTCCCTGCACCCTATTAAAAACAACTTAGCACTTCAAGCCACACGAAATCCCGTTCGACCGCGCACAGAAATTTAAAAAGAAGCTAATCGCTTATTCCGTTCAACACATTATCGATCCCCACCTATCTCTTTCCTCTCAAAATAAAAATAAAAATCTCCTCGACCCAACAACGCTCCTCGCCTATATATTTTCCCATATGCAAAAGGCATCCGCCACCAAGACACAGCGCGATTATCCCATTACGCGAAGCCGCAATAATTAGCCTTTACGCCCTGCACTTCTCTAACGCTCGCTGTATATTTTATAATCGAAGCCGGTTGCTCTTGGCGCGGGCCAATTTGCACGCTGAGCCTCGTCGCCGTTGTGGCCAGACAGGAAGAAGAGGCCCCGTTCACGTATAATACAAGCGACGTCAACGGCCTATCCTTAACGGGACGACAATGGCATTCCCCGGGCGGCCCTTGCAAAACGTGTATACGTGCTTATGGTCGAGTGATATGACGGTGCGGTGATGGCTTTCGAAAGAAATCATGTGTGTGTACGTGCGTGTGCTCGTATATATGTCTTGTGTAGAGGAGGGGAAAGTGACGGGGTTATAGCGGTGAGTTTGGAGTTTGGTAATCTATGATGTTGAAGTATTGATTGGTTATTAAAGTGATATTAAAATGAAAACTCTTGGCTAATCTATGACAGTAAATAGATCGTAATGATAATAGAGGCATTAAGTTATTGAGGTGTTATATGATTCTTGAGTAGATTGTTATTGTACGATATGTTAAAAATGTTAAGGTTGCCTTTTGTTAAACTTTTGTATACTTGATTTTAACTACGGCGAAATGTATATCTCCATTGATCAATCTTATTGACGTCGCTCAATTAAAAGTTTTATTAACATAAAATAAACGTATATACATGGTTCTATAATTACCAATGGTGTTGTTAATTTTTTTTTTGTTTTTAAGAAATCGAAAAATATCTGATTAATCACCTTTAAAATATGTAATATTCATGTCAACGCAGTGTAAATATATTCGTTACTACGAGAAAACATAAGAATCAATGCGGATGTGAGTGACGTGAAAAATAGCATGAAATGTGACACTTATGCGCTAGGTATGTACTGGAAAGCCGTAATTATGATGAACAGTAATAATAAGACTTTTCCGACTATGACATCCTCTTTTTCTGGGGCAGTAACTCTCGCGAACAAGATTAACGATGCGATTAAACGGTTGCGAGCGTTACGCGCAGCCTTTGACAAACTAAATGAATCGTAGAAAGTACGAAAACACATGCGTCACGTGTACTTTTGCAGCAATTTATTTTTCTCCTTCTCTTTTCGCAATTTTCAACACGTAAGCAAACGAAATATGTGTGATGGCTAATTTTTCTTAACAAGAAATCATGTCGAAAGTCATTGAAATTTTTATAAATAGAACTTCTAAATACATATTCATTGTTTTTCTACTTCATTCATTTTGAAAACTAGTATCAAAGAGTGCACCCGAAGTCAGCTATAAATCACGAATGAAATTAAAAATGACTAAAATTTATTATTTTCTTTTTTTTAGGATTCACATTTAATGTGGAAAAGCTTACTTTTGATCTTGAATAATTATCTGGAGATTCACTCTTGTAAAATTCTAAATTCATTGCAAAAATTTGTTTTTTTTCAAAAATTTTATCCATATTTACTCTTTGCAAATTAGTAATTTTACAATTGACGAACTAAAAAGAGGAAGAGAGCATAAGAGAAGTATTGTTCAACGGAATGTATCTGATTAATTATTAATTTAGTTCTTTTGAATGACTATTTCTTTAGTAAACATTTAAATTATTATAATGACAATATCTGCATTTACAATTATTCAATTTTGATGACTAAAGTTGTGAAAATGAATATATAATTAAAATGATAGAATGCTTAATCATGATTCCTAGATAATTTTTTTAACAGTCTTAAAGTATTGATTTATTTCTTATTTACAATGCATCTTTTAAAAGGCGTTGATTAACTATACTCTGGTCGACAAAAAATAACATCTCATTTGAACCTTATGTCTCAATATACAGTAACAACGATACCCTTGAGTGAAGATTATTCACGGCTTAATATAAAGAAATAAAAAAAATCAAAGAAACAAAAGGATAGAAAAAGAAATCGTTTTGCAACGATAGCCGCAAGCACAACGTCTCTCTCTCTCTCTTTCTCTCTCTCTTTCTCTCTCTCTCGTTGTATGCAGTTGATCGACCTAACTATCGAACGCTTTCATTTAAAAACGCTCGCGGAGAGTCGCTGTATATACACATTTTTCCACTGTACGCGCGTGCTCGCGCTCACTGCCGGCAATATTTCACAAGTCCAGCGAGCGAAACGAACAGAAGGGGAGAAAAAAGAGCGAATCTCGCGAGTTCGATTAGAAAGTTTATAGATCGATCGATCGTTGCTGATCCTAGAGCTATATATATGTATGTGCCTCGCCGCAAGATTGTTTTCTCTCGATTATCTTCCGGTCCGAGATAATCGTCGTATAGCAGTGCACAAGGGCATATACAGCTGCATCGACGTCTGGCGCCTTCCGCGTGCGCATTCGCGCAGAGGATGCACTGTGTCTTGAGATTACGCGTGGGTGTGTTTGAAGGGGGTGTAAAGAATTGGTTGATCAGCAGAATCGTTAATGGTTTTTGAAATGACACGTTTTTGCAATTATTACTATATGTTTGAATTGAGGTAGTATGTCGACTAGAAGATAAAATTAGAAATCGATTAAATAAATATATTTGAATTATTATATTCACATTACATTCGGATTCAATGAAAATGAGGTTCTTTGAGGTTTGGTAAAACGAAATTTTAAGATCTACATATCACATATTAAGTTTAAAAAAAATTCATATTTTCAGAATAGATTTCACGATCAGCTTGCTATATAACTAGAAAATATATGTATAAAACAAACACCGACAAACATTACATACATTGAGGTTCTACCTTCCTTCTGCATTGCAACATTTTAGCGTTTCGTTCTGTATACACTCGTATCTCTGTTTAGACATTTTTTTAAAACTGTAACTTTTATTATGTATAAATCATCAACCTAAAGATACATAACATGCATTACACTTTATTTTCTACTATTTGCTAAATCACATGTTAATACAATACCTACTCCCACTGCTAAACGATATTCACACAGTGGCATACGAAATTACTGTAATGCCACCACATTCACGCAGATTGCGCTCGGCTCAATTAGCCATTAAACATGCTGCGCAGTAAGTAGCAACGGCATATATAGCTATATAACTCCGTACTACTACGGCAGCGCAGTACTTTATTTTTCTTGTTTACTTTGGCGCAAGAAATCTCACTCGGTGGGATTTCTGTAACGGCGTTATGTTTATAACTATAGACACGCGCGCGCACGCAATTTGAATAATAGAAAATTAGCTTGGCGGGCATCATTGTGCGCAATGTCGTTGCCATGAATACACATAATAGAGGCCAAGAAGCGTGCAATTATGCACAGTAGCGAGGTATTATGTACCAAGCCCGAAGTGTCGTTTGATTGGGCAATATAATAGAGAGATGGAGTGCTGCTCCGTCTTGTGAATTGCTAAATTCATTACAACATTGAGTGTCTTCAGCGCCGGAAGTAGTGTCGTTTATTATCGCGAGGGTTGTAAATAAACTAATGAAATGTAAAATAGTATAGGATCGGTAACGTAAATATATAGTATTTAGTTACTTTTTTGGCTAGCAAACAGAAAAAAGTAATAGCAATTCCTAATTTATTTAAGTATAAAAAAGTTGATATGATGTCTACAAATCTGAATATTTTTCTTCACTTCGTTTGTTAATTGATATAATTTATTCTTTGTCGATTTTACGACAGAAATAGTGTATATAGTTTCTGAAACCATTCAATAATTGATTGTATAGAATTATTATTATAATACATCCAGTTTAAAGATTATTGTTTGGCAGTTACATGAATACCCATAACATTTATATAGATATACAACCACGTCTTTTCCAATTCTTACATCAAACTCACTCTACATACACGCAATTTTTCAAAGCACCACATGAACTGCGATCCACTAATAGTACTCGAAACAAAACGCTATTTCCAACCAACCCGACCGCAACCAACAGCCCGCGTGTGCGTGCGCAATCAGGAGAATAATCCTCTCGCACTTGGCGCACCCGACGTACTCTCCTCTTTGGCCCCGAGAGACGCGCCGTTATCGTTAAAAGCGCGATTAATCCACTGCACCTATGCGTCGCTCCCGGGGCCGCGTGCTATAGTAGGATCTCCTCTCGATATCGCGTGCGCGGATTATTAGCGCGTGCGCGCGCAGGGATATCGAAAGGATAATGCGCAGCGTCTTGGCAGTGTAACGAATCGCACGCTATATAGCTTGGTATCTTTGTATAGCCTCTGTTTGTGTGTGTGTGTGCGTGTGTGCATGGCACGGTCTTGATTAAAACGTCCCGCGATCGTGCAGGTTTTATGATCGAGCTACAGGACTATACGTGCGTTGCGCCTACCTCCGACGACTTCTATAATCATGCGCGGGGTTTCATGCTCGTCTTTAATTACGTCCTTTTATCGTGGGTGTATTGTGTGATTATTGATTGTTTGTGAACTGCGCGCACGTAACCTTATGAAATTGTAGTGGGAAATATACTTCAGCTTATTTTATTCATGTGTATGAGGTTTAAACTATTTTGAAGAATTTAAACGATGTGAAATTTTTATACTGTAGTGCACTTCCTAATGGATTTAATTTCTGTCAATTAAAAGTATTAAGAAGTTGTTTCAACACTGAATACTTTATTAATATTAAAACAAATTAATAATTTAAGGTATGAATTATCAGAAATTAATTTACTTTTTAAACTCTAATTACCACAGTAATCACATCATTAATTAGAATCGTAATAATCAAAGAACTCGGATCGATATTCAAATCCCACTACCACTCAATCCCCACATCCTACCTTCCAATAATCCACCTCTCTCTCTCTTTCTAACTCCCCCGCGAACACATGCCAACAACTATGCTCGAACTCTGTACGCGTGCACGCACCGATGTAGGCCGCGTGCCATTGTTCCCGACATACCAATGTGCAACCTCTCTCTCTCCCCCTCTCTCTATTGCTCTCCTACTCTCTCACTCTGTACCGATATGTGTGCGTCTTCGTCGTGGCAGCGGTGTGCATTAGACGAGTAAGAGAGAGAGCGCGTTAAGTGCATTAGCCGTATACACTTGGCTTTCGCCGCTGACGCTTCCCACGCGCGCCTTGCACTTACGTCCGGGCGGAACGCGCGTGCACACACACATATACGCACACGTACACACTATACGTGCCCATTACGCGAAGATGGCTTTTCGCGCAAGCTGGCGCTTTTGAAAATCGAGAGAAAATGAATGGTATTGGTGATGCTTTTTCCAAGGTTATTGTATAAGAGGTAAAAAATCGTAACTAGTAGATTCAATGAATAGTGAATAGATTTTTAATTTGAATTCATGTTGTCAAATTTAATTCTTAAAAGCTTCGTAACGCTCGCTTTATTCTCAAAATGAAGCAATAAGGTTTTGCACTTTTTTTTCAAAATGTAAACACAACACGATCTAGACATGAAATTTCGCCAAAGAGGGTTGCATAATGGTACTTTGAGCTCTTTTCAAAATTCCGCGTAGCCACTTGTCGAAATCGCAAAATAATATAGGGGTAGTGACTGATCGCTGTCATTTCTGCGCACTGGTCGTTGACTCGACGGGGAGTCAAGATAATGATGAATAATAGCTCCAAAACTGATGTTTTTCACGTTCGACCAACTGTACTATTTACATGTTTTTTTTTTTTTTTAACTATCGGTAGAATTTTGAAATCCTCTTCGTTGCAGCATAAATTATACATGAATGTAGTCAGCAACACTGACTTTAGGATTTAACATGTATATACATAAAATGCATATACATTGTTCTATAATGTAATAAAATAGTTGTTTTAGTTGTAGTATTATAGTTTATTTTAAGTAATTTTCTAAAATATTAATACTACAATAATACTTTCAGATGTTTTTCGGATATCTTGTATTCTCCTGTACACACGAATCAACAAAAGATGTTGTAAATAAAAAGGTATTTTCATAAATGGTAGTATAAAATGTGATGTACAGTGAAAGTTTTTAGATAAAAATAACAAAAGTAATAGATAAAGTAATTAATATACAAGTTAAATTCGTCGACTAATAGTTTAACATTATTTTGTTTACATCCTCATTCAGTTTGATTATATAAAATACAAGTTCCATCACTAGTTTAAAGGTGACATGAAGCCACTTTTAATACAAAATTATTTTATGTTGGTGAAATGTGTTTGTTTCTTTTTATGTATGAAAAGTTATTGCTCATCTTAAATATTCATATTTAAAATCATTACGTTCACAGGTAATGTATATTTATTAAACTTTCAATAAAATTTTATCTGATTTGAGAAAAACGAGTATAAGTTTCAAATGCATATAAAACGCAATAAACGTATGAAAATTTCTCAATACTTATATCCCACAGTATAAACAGATTAAAATAATACCACACCTACGACATTTTTGAGATATTTAAGCACAGCTATGTGTACAAACGAATTCAAGAGAATTGAAAATCGTGATGCTAATGCGTGAAATTTATCCTGTGATATATTAAACCGGCATAATTTCAAAGTAAACTACATTTTTTGAATTGCGAATACATAACTCTCTTTAACAGATCCAGTGGTTGATTTTAAATTAAATTTATTTAGTATATATATAAACTAGCATAGGTGCAATGTATTTATAAACATTAATATTCGATTATTTTTCAGTCATGAGTTAATTTCGAAACCCAGAATTTTTGTATTGTTAAAATATTAAAATTATACTTTCAAGAAATAAGTGTATCAGAATCAAAGTATCACATAAGTAATCAAACAGGAAAGTTACTCACTCTTGAGTTTCAGTTAGATGCAATTGTCTTGGGCTTATCAATGAACGCGCGTGGGAGTACGCGAATAAGAAAGTCGTTAACTGTTATTGCCTGCGCGAGAAATCAAGGGGCAAATCGGATAACGGTACGACACTTTGAATTAGTTATGCAAACGGCTGACCTATTCGTAGAGTCGTACATTAAACTTAATTGTTTGATAGTTTTATTTACTATGAGGAATATACACATTATATACGTCAATTATATATAAATAATTAATGGATGAACTATTGACGTTAATGTATCTCTATCAGAATATCACTATAACATTTCAACCAAACAAAGAAAAATTAAACTTATCGTTTACCGTATAATACTTTATTAGAAATTCGAAAAATAACTAAAAACAGATAACATCTCACATAATAATTCGCCGACAAAAAAGCGCACTTTCGATCGGCAATTTCACGCGGGTTTGACGCGTGCTTACACGCCCGATTGACGTCACACTTGCGGGCCTGTCCCGTTCTGAACGCAGGAGCGATGTTACACGATGCGCACGGCGTCGCTAAAAATATATCAAGCGTACCCTCGAGAACGCTGTAGCAGAGATAACGCGGATTCGCAATAAAGCAATTCACTGCCGTACTGCCGCCTGATTTTGCATGCGCGCTGCGCTGCTTTACGAGACATTTAAGCAGCCGCGTGAGGGGCAACCGATCGTGAGCGCGTTTTATTATTCAATCGAGTGTAAAGGGAATTACAAGGATGCGTATGTAGTTAAAATAAAGGACGACACGAGTGAGACAGTTTTATTTCGATATTCCAACTTTTTACAGTCTCTCTCTCTCTTTTTTTTATACGTGCACTTTTCACGTGTATAACGATGTTGTTTTCAGCGAACAGCAATAATCGTTCGTAGACTAATCCATCCCGAGAACTGATCCTCCTCGAAGGAAGCTATATGGAGGTGAGAAAAAAAATGCGTCTATTCACACCTCGAAACTATCGATTGTCCGCTCAACGAAAGAGCGAGGGAGAGAATTAAGGAAGAGAAAAAAAAGCCCGCGCACCTTTCACCTATTACAGCGAAAGCCATCAAAAGAATCTTCCGAGTCTCATCTTCCTACTCTCATTTACGACTATACGACGACGACTTGCCGCACAAAACGCATTGTATATACCCTTCCGACGAAGCTCCTAAACCGCGCGTCTATAAAAATCCGTCGTAATCGCCAACATATATACACAATATACCATTTCTCCTTCACTTGCGTACGCCGCGGGCGGTAAACACAGTTATATGTATACAAACGCATGTAATCGCATGCGGATAAAAAAAAGAAAGAAACGTTGCTACTGCTGCTGGGCAAGTGATTAAATGCCGAATTAACGATGACTGGAAGCTCGTGCGCGATGACGATGGTAAGGAGACGCTTCGAGACGAGAACGGTTAGTTCTCACGCTCCGATTAGCCACGCGGTAATGAATTTCGCAATGCAAGCGGCGGAGAGGAGGTGAAGGAGGAGGACAAAGGACAATTGTTCGGTGCGCACAAACAGGCGGGAATACACTGTCCTCTGATCCTCGATCATTGTGGTTTTCTTATGTGTGTGTATGTTTACTTCGATGCTTTGTATTGTGTCATTAAAGAAAAATTGTGTACGGAGGGAAAACAACAGTAAAGTGCATAATTTTATATCTATCTTAGATAAAGTTTCAGTACATTCGTTTTTATTATTTTTTCTTATAAACGTCCACAGATGTCGTTAAGGAAAAAGACGTGTTATTACAGCATTAAAAATCTGTAATTTTATTGATTTATTTTAGATGTAAATTTTTTTTTACATACAACTGAATCCTGAAACTTTCTACATCAACTTTTACATCTCGAACCCATCTACACTTCCTCAAGGCACAATACAATTCACCCTAAACCATAAAAACTCATCGCGTCAATATATCTTTCCCATAGCCCACTTCGCATACCCAAGCACGCTTTATGCCATCTTTTCGAGAACTCGTAAATACATACACAAGCGAATTTCGACAAGGTCAGCTATATCCTACGTTTTGCTATGCATTATTTCTCTCATTATCCCTTCTTTCTCTCTCTCTCTCTCTCTCTCCCTCTCTTTCGGACTATATATATATACTTCTCCACCCGCGCTGCTATTGTGTTCCACCGCGAATCGGCCGACTTTTACGGCGAACACACATCTATATAGATATACACGTACTCGGCCGTAAAGCGGATTTTCACAGCCACGTGGTGGTGTATCCCCGTCGTTTCGAATATTTACTGCGCCGTGCGCGATTGCTCTTATTATGCCGCACGAGAGAAAAAGAGGAGGAAAAGTACACCCGCGTATATAGTAGAGTGCACGTACGAGGTTTCTGTTTAGTCGGCCGGCCGCTCGGCGATCGAGAATCGTGAGAGTGTATTATATACTGTTTCTTTTTTGCCTTTATAAAGGGTTAACATATGTGTGTGTGTGAATCCAAGACTTTATAATAGTTTCTCGAGGATCGGTAATCGGGCGTTTTTTTTATTTGATAAAGATAATAGCGCGTATTAAAAAGGGATAGTCATAAAGTTGTTATTAAAATTTTCCCTTGTACTTTCGGTCTTATAACTTATTATGAGATGGTAAACAAACGATTATGTGGTTTTATTAAGTCAAAAATTAAAATGTAATTTGAGTAAACTATTAAATTTCACTTTTAGGTAAACGTCAGCTCGAAATAATCGAGGGGAAAGTGATTACACGGTATGCAGCTGGTGTTATGATTATAAGTTTGTAAAAGAAAAATTGTCAGGTGCAGACGAGAAACGTTTACCTTTAATTTCTGTCTATGTCAATTTTATGGATCATATATAAATAATTTCACTTAATTTGCTTACAATCAATTTTCCTAATACCGCGTATCGGTATATGTATATGCTCTGTGTAAAGAAAAGTGAAATTCGAATCATTAATTCCCCATTACCGAGTCTTTTAAAAATTTCCTCTCAAAAGATTCCTACAAAGAGACACGTATTTAAACAGAAAATAACAGTCGAATAGATACAAAGCATCGAACTCACGTTCGCCTCTGTACACATACACTAATTAAACGAAAATAAAAGCAAAAGCATAAATTACAATTAGGCGGACACATTACCGCGGCGAACAAACGAAGAATATTTCACCTCGCGCGACAGCGAGAGTACAAGAGTGAGCATATATAAAGCTGCGCAGCGGCGCGTCGATTAAAATTTGCTCTATACGCTGCGACGTGTATATATACACGCATGCGTTCACTCTATACCGACATATATACCTACGTTATACGCACGTGTGCGCGATGCCTTAACAAGCAGCCATAAAGTCGCATTATACGCGCAAAGTGAAGCTGCTCGCGCGCGCGGGCAATTTAAACTCGATCTTCGAACTACGAGCAGGCGCAAGTAAACCAAAGCGCTTTTGCTATATACTTAGCGTCGCGCGGCTCGTTTGTATATATATATATATGTACACACAAGGCTTCCTTCGGTATCCACAGATGCATATCGCTTGCGTATGTGGAAGGCTAACTCCTCGCACTACCTCGCTTTATTTTCGTTTTATTCAGTGGGATGCGCTGGGGAGTTTGCAGAGAGCGGGTAGTTTAAGGAACTCTGAACACGGTTTGTCGTACTCAGGCTGCTACTGATGCAGTTGCGCGCTCGAGTTGTCGAGGAGTCGAGTTTATTTGAACAGTTGAACATATATGTTATGTGCGTCTGTGCGAAATGTTTCTATAGAGGTTCGTTGAGAGAAGCTACACGCCTATATTGAGGGCAGAAATCTAAAGCATTTCGATAAATTTTCCACGCCGCTGGCTTACAGTCCGGAATGAATAGAGCGAATGTTGTAAATAATGGTTTCTGTGCTTTTTAACTATAACTATTGACTGTAGAATAAAGAAGAGTATTCAGGTATAGTCGGTAAATTTGAATCAGTGCGTATACACACTGATACCAAATCAGTGGTATACACTTATAACTGCAATGATAATTAGTGAATGTTCAGTAATTATCAACGGATTTTCACTGATTATCAGTTGTGTAAGTATACCGAAATTTAAATATGTAGAGAGTATACTATATTTTCAATTGGAAAATAATCTTAAATTATCCAATTTGAATGAGATTTTTCATATTACACTTGGAATTTGAATCCCATAATTTCAATACAAATAAAAGATTAACATCGTCAACTTTATAAACTACATCGCACGATAAATAAAAGAATTCCATTCCCTCGGCCCACATCTCCCACAGCGCGAGTACATCGAACTCCTTACACACTCGCATTAACGTATACTTGCCTATACGCCGCACTTACATGCGCCGATATACATATATATATCCGATCTTTCGCTCTCGACA
This sequence comes from Torymus tubicola, assembly GCA_035583055.1. Lineage (NCBI taxonomy): Eukaryota > Metazoa > Arthropoda > Insecta > Hymenoptera > Torymidae > Torymus > Torymus tubicola. Next base: position 21,258 of record JAWWEQ010001029.1, read on the forward strand.
GAGGAGGCGGCTGCAGTATCACCCGGATATACACTAGCATGCGCGAGCGCAGGAGTGCATCGACTGCAGCATAAGAGCAGCAACCGGGTTTACTGTCCTCCTAACTTGCTTTCGATTCGCCTCGGCGCTTCTCGCGCAGGATCCTCACTACGCGTTATTGCTTCCTCGCGGCGTAACGTCATCAGCTGTTCGGGATATATAATAAGAGCAGTAATTGCTACGGATTTTCTGCACGATGATTGACTGGAATATTAGCAATGTGAAGAGTTTTTATATGGAGTTGGATGAGTTTGGGTCCTCGGGGTTTGCGAGTAGGGAAGGCGATTGCGCTTCCGGTTCGAGCTGTTGTTATCGATTGGTTGTGGAGTTTAGTGTTTATGTTTATTGTTTGTAAAAGGTGTACGGAAGTTGGGAGGAATAAGCACGTTGTGAAATGTACTGCGAACTGTAATGAAACTATTTTTAAATTTTTTGGAACAAATGTGCTTGTAATTAAAGCTCGTGTAAAACTTGAAAAAAATTAGAGCTGGAAAAATGTTTTGAAAAAATCATTGGTTTAACATGTAGTAAGACATGTAAAACAGCATTATATGAGTTTTTTTAATTCGGAAATAACGAAAATATCAGCCAGTTTGTTTAGAATTAGAAAACAAACTGTAAAATTTAAACAGGTTCTTTGATTTCTCAATTTATCGCCGAACACGTTTTCAGTCCCTAATTTTATTGCTAACGCATGATAATATCTCGCTGTTAACTTAAGAAATACCATAGGCCTAATCAGGCTAATTTTCATATTGGAAACTACCTTCGATATTAAGATAAAACTATATGTGGCATACCCATATACATTTAAACATCAGCAAGTGTAATAAGAACCCCTTATATTTACATCCACATTTTTATCAATATTAATTTACCCATTAATTATAACAATCATTAAAAGAGTTCCTTCGAACAATCACAACCGCATTACATATATACATACACGTAAACCATATTCCAGGAAAATAAAAACTAGGTCACGATACCTCGAAACACCGGCTCCACGCCATCCGATCCCCTCTTTCTCTCTCACTCGCACCCAATACACACGCACTTACATCACCTTTATACCCGTTCGCGCGAGTGCAAAAAAAATGGCTGCGCGGTACAGGTCGACAAACACGAGCCATTAATCGCTGCGACAAAACCCGATCGCGGGTCGATACACCCGTTCTATTCGCTGCTCGCGCCTATATATACATGCATAAAACATCATTATCGCGGTCTCGCGGTGCTTTACGCGCGTGCGATTAGACCCGAAGCGAGCGCGAAACCAGAATGCAAAAGGCGCGCAACTCGTGCCATATATATATATATATATATAGTAGCAGAGAGTGCACACGGCTTTTTCCCCGACGGCAGGTGAAAGTGCGCGCGTGTATATGTGTGTACCAATTACGAGTCGACGGTGCGTACGAGCGAGCATATATATCGAAAGAAATCGATGCAGCAGATGTAGCGTTTAATGTGCGTGTTCGTGTGTAGAGACAGAGAGAATGAGAGTTGTGGTTTTATTTTTACTCGCGCTTGGTGAACGATGCGCGGGTGGATTGGTTGTTGTTGAATGACAGTATATGTGATGATTGTTAGTTCGATTAAGATTTTTTAGAATAATAGAGTAAAAAGTATATATATATTGTATTATTAAGTATGCATGATATTTTGTATTATTAAGATGGTTACAAAATATTCTAAAATATGGAAATTTCTTATAGATATTGAAAAAAAAATCCTATTTTCGTATATCTATTTTGGGAAAGAAATAAAAAAAAAAGATAAGGTATATAAATTTAATTAATAACATAGCTTTGCAAAATATTATATACCTTATTCACTACAATTTAATGAATCATTGTAATCACCTCGTCATAAACAACAATTTTCTCCAGCCCTATAATTAACGGTACATTACACCTCTCAACTAACAAAAAAAAACTCCAGAAATCAAAATTTCTAGCGACCATGAGCCGTTCACTGAAACCCCAACCACGTCACCCATTGTCCTAAAAAAAAATTTTTATCTCGTGCACCTTCCACTCTCATCGCTTTGCACTTTCTCGTCTCGCCTGCGTCCCTTTACACACCGGCATCCGCAGTCCCCTTATAGCCGGATCTTCGAAGGGCTATCACTTTGAGCGGCTTTTGCTTTCACGAAGGTCGCGCACCTGAGTCGCACCCGAATTCAGGTAATCCCCCAACCTTTCGGATTATCATGCGCCGGCACTACATATATACCAAATGGATGTCATCTCCGGTTCCCACTCAGAAGTACTACCTTTATGCTACTTTTATTATTTATAGTCGCTGTGCCCGTGTGCCAGTATAGCTATATACAGTAGCATTATAATATAACGCGAGAGAGTGCACGGAAAGTTAATATACAGTAGATTAATTCTCACCTATGTTTTGGGATTACGCCGTGGTATTAATTGCGCGATAATGATATGCCGCCGCGTCACTGTCGCCGCGAGATTATAACAAGGGATATATCGCGTTGTTCCTAAATGTTGTCCATTAGGGATCGTTTTAAGCGTGTTGTATATGCAGCTTTAAATGATAAAACGCGCGACTCGTGGCCTATATTTTCGAATACAAAAAGTCGGAAGTGATATTTTAAGAGAAAATCTATGCTAAAGCCAAATGCATTAGGAGGTTTAATAGATGAAGTATAATATTGATGGCTGGGCGAAAATTGAAAAAGTTAATGTGGTATATAACTTTCTCTCGTGTGCGCATGTAAGAATTATTACCTGTTATTAATGATATTACATTAAAGGCATGTTCATAAAGTAACTTACTACTACTATCTGCTACTGCTGCGTATATGATTAACGGTAAACATTTTATAATTATCGCGTATTAAAAGATAACGATAAATTTTCTTTTATATTTTTAAGCGACATCACGCGTATATAAAACTAACGCGCATATCCTGCGATCATTCAATAATAAAATGCTAAAATATATAAAACCATAGCGCCTACTTGATTATATATATACTTGCAAAACTGTCTCGCGCAGAACTTCGTTATATACCCACCCACACCCATTGTAACTCAGCACCACTTAATTAATTTTCCCACGCATCTCCAACTCTCCGACCGCAGAACCGCGCAACTCGCGTGCTCTTCTCTCCACACCATCTTCAGTCACATATACATACACATATATATCTATACCTATACACATATACTTGCGTACGTATAACTCAACAACAACACCACCGCGATCGGTCCATAAACCGCCTCGCGCGGATGACATATCCTAAGCCGCATAGCGTCGGCGGAACAATATATATATATGTATGTGTCTGTGCATGTACATCACAGGTGCGGATCTGGATAAGGCGAGTTCGCTCACGTATATATGCGTACATAGAGGCGGCCTCCTTCACCCACGATGTACATTTGCGATCCGTACGTTTACACGCGGCGCTTTTGTGTACACGGATAGAGGTAGATAGATATATATGTATAGGTAGATGGATGGATAGATGGGTGCAGATTCCGCGCGTCGTGATATAGGAGAGTAGTATATGTGTGTGTGCATAAGAGGAGAGTTCCGTTACGGTGCGCCTCGATGTATATGCATATATGAGCATGGGAATGTATATCGAGGATTCGAGGTGAGTTTCGCGGGCAGTGTGACGCCGTCTTTTGTATTGAAGTATATGTGTGTAAGTGCGTATACGAGGGAGGAAGAGAAATTTTTAGTGCTGCTTTGCGTTAAGAGGTCATAAGAAGTTTTTCATTACAAGTGTATAGTCGCTTTGAATTGGTTTTTCTTTTGTTTTTTTTTTTTTAAAGAATTTTATTCTTATAATTAATAGGTCATTGGGAAAAGTCATTAAGTTAACGACGTACTTAATGATAGGATAATCAGTTTAAAAAAATAATCGTTCCACAATCTCTTACCAATTTATACTTAAAAATATTTTCCAAATTGTTTTTAGTGGAAATCTTGTGGTTTGTAATTATATTAATTCGAAAGAAAAACTTTTATATACAATTACAACACAAATATAATTTTATTTAAGACTCTAATAGCAGGTGAAATATGAATAAATTTTTTTAAATTTTCAATCAAATCCATTATCTCCAAATGTTTGCGGCGCGTCTAAATCATTAGTACTATACACTGACTTTCAAAATCACAGATGGAAAAATTTTGGTTGGCGCAGACATCCCTATATTCCTACTCATTAACACTACACTAACTTTCAAAATATTAAATGGAAGAATTTTGGTTCACTCAGACATCCCTATGTTCCTCTAAACGCTTTTAAATATCTCCCTATAGCACTGCATTCTTTCCATCATCTACATTATGCTTTCCAATCTCATTGAACTTTCAAGGATACGCTTTCCTGGACAAGTATAGAGGTACTCACATCTCATATAGTCACGTACACCACTATATATACACAGCAACACCCGCGCGAGCGCATTGTCATGTCGCAACTCTGTACACGCTCACGTATACCTATTTATATATTTATATACACTTACATAGTGTTTCTATATATCCCTATATAGCGGACCTGCAACAACAACAACCGCAGATGAAAATAATGCCTATCTCTGGGTCCGTCGTTGCAGTGCTATGACAAATTAGGGTCTCTCTCTCTCGCGGCTTATCGCACCGACTGTTTCCGCACACGCGCCGCGACCTTTGTGGGAATGCGCTGCGAACAATGAGCAAAGTACTTATATATAAGTGAGGTTCTCGGGTCGTCGTGGAATGATCTGTAACGTTTCGTGACATGCGGCTGGTGTATGGTTATATGCGAGGGGAAAAAAGAATAAAAACCAACGGGTGCAATTAACGCGCGACGCTGACTACATGGCTCGTGATCGAATTAATATATCGTGCGGCGCACAGCGTGTCGCAATTTTTCGCACAGGTTGGAGTAAACCTGTATATAGAATGTATATAGGTATGATTTGCTCAAGGGTGCGTTGGAATTTGATAATTGTGTACGTATAGCAGCGCGTTCAGAGGTATATAATAAGTATAATTTTGAGAGTATTGTTGTACCGAGCTATCTTTCCAATATGTATATGGGAATAATCAATTTTCACACGAATATGAAATTTCATTAATATCGATTATGTGCGAGATAAAAAGGATTGCAAGGCACGAATATCAATTGGAAAAATTCAATTTTCACAAGCTATTGGTTATTGTAAAAGTTTTGCTATATAATTGTTACCCCTTGCCGGTGCATTACATGAGAATATTTTATCAAAGTCGTGCAAGAATTAAGGAAACAAGTTGCTTGAAAAATCATGCGCTGCAAGCATTTTACTTGATACCTGCTTCTTGCCCACAACAAAATGATACTGGTTTTTATAATATTATGGTTCTGTATTTTCTAACTAAGATCTCCAGTTGAAGTAACTGATTATTTAATTCGTCAATTTTTATCGATCTATTTCTCTTTTTGTGATGTCATGTAATAATCAGTTTTGGACAATACGGCTTATACTATCGATGCACTATTTTTTCTTTTACTGTTAGGATGTATTATATCGAGTGGTAATTTGACGTAGATATAGTCTAGTTATTAAAGTAATAATCAAAGTTCGATATAGTTTTCATTACTCCTCCTATTTATAATGTTTAACTTTTTATCCATAAATTTGACGTACATCATAACTAATATACTTGAAAAAAAATCCCTAAAATTAAACGAGTATAAAATTTAAATTACCAGTTAAAACACAGAACTTTTCAAAAATTCATACAATTCGAATACTTACATCGAAGGATTCGCATACAACAACAAACACAGCACTCGCATTGCATATATATATACCTATATACTTACTTCCTACCTGCTCGTGCGCACCCACAACAACATCCGAGCAGCACGCGCGCGAAACAAAACACGCTCGCATATGTATATATATCCTGCACACACGCACGTATCCACACACATACTATCATACGCCCGCGGGCAACGAGAGCGAAACCAACAGCAGCATATATAGCGGCGATCGGCGTTTGTCTCTCTCTCTCTCTCTCTTATTCGCGGCGCGCGAGAAGGTGGAGGTGGAAGAAATCGGGCCCCCGGCTGGTGGATCGGCGCCTTACTGTATACCTCGGGACTTTCAGTAAAAGAGTCGCCGCCGACGCTGAGAGTCGAACATCTTTCCTCTCCAGAGCGAAGCTCGTGCTACTTATATGTATATAAAGTCTCCTCTATCCAAAGGAGGCCTTTCGAGCCGACCACGCGAGTGTGTATATACATGTGAGTGTGCATGGTGTGCGCTGCCGAAGGAGGTTGCCGCTACCGCTGTGTATAGGAAAAGCTACTGCTGGCTGTCGTTGCTGCTGCTTATCGGGGTTGAGAACGAGAAAACGAGGATTCGCCAGTCTGCGGTATTTTCTATGTGAGAGAACGTGAGTTACTATATGTAATAAAAGGATTTGAAGAGGTTAATGGGCCTTGTAGCTTTCGATTATTTTGATTGCTCCAGGTACTGGAAATAAGGGGAGCGACTAACGAGGGTAATGGTTCAAATTGTCCCTGTTACCATATTGTTATTAATGATATCGCGAGGATTAATTAATCATAGCCAATGTCATGAAATCAAAGGTACATTTGTTCAAGTTTGATCGGTGAAATATCGTGAAACGAATGATGTTTTCACTCTACTATACTAATCGTTTCTTTGTTATTGTTATTTTATCCTTATTCTATTTTATAATATACACTTTCTCTAATTTAATGGCTTGAATTGCAATTATAAAAACATATATAGATTTTATATTTTCAATAATTGAATATTTACCTGTTGATTTAATACATATTTTGATAAAAATCGAGCCTACAACGATTATAAGTTTACATGCTACGCGGCTTAACTCATTATTATAAATAAGTATTTGATTATCAGAAAGATTAATTTAAAACCATTCGAACAATTTGAATTATAATTTATTACTCTTACTTCCTGCATTTCATTTTATTTTTTAATTTTGTACAATTCAGTTACCGAATATTGAATAAGCATGACATAATACGTTAATTTTGTGTTAAAAGAAAATAATAATTATTTGAATTTCAATATATGCTTATCACACCATCAGTAAAATTAAAAACAAACTCGTTTCATAAATGTATTTTATCGAATTTATTTTCAACCATATCAGATGACTAACTTTATCTTGTAAAATTTTATTTTGAATTTTAACATTTAGTGACAGAAACATCAATAAATTTAATATTTATCTAAAATTAAAAATTTTATTTAAAAAAAATCATGTATTAACTAAAAATATTATTAAACCATCTAAAACACATTTAATAAAAAATAGACTCAACAATATTAAGCTGCTCGCGACTCAGCGAAGCTTCGGCAAACAATTGAAGAATATTCAAAACGAAATCGATCGATACTTTCATCAAACTGTCTTGCTCTCTTACCCGATACCCTTTTCTCCTCTCTTCATCACCTCCGCGCGCACAACTTCATCGAGCTCTCGTGCTCACTCGCTCGTTACGCAACAACCCGATACTATACGCTTTTACTTGCAAATAATCCCCCCTGGAACCCTTTCGCACGCGCGCGCGGGCGTCAGACGCAAAAAAGTCTATATATATATACCTATATAACGCCGTCGTCGCCAGCGGCTTATGAATAAAGCGATCGCTCGGAAGTTCGGGAGAATTGTGTTTCTCTGCTGCGCTGCTGCCGCGACACACTTTGCGCTCGCGCACAGGGCAGAAAGGAAATACCCTGCGGTATATACGGGAATGCGCCTCGTGAGAAAGCGTGTGCATATATATATATATATGTGTGTGTATGGCCCCGTAGACCTTTGACGTGCAGATTACACTTTATATCGGGAACTTTCTTTCGACCGCTCGAGGGTGATATATACACTGGGATTTTTCGCGCGTATAGGAAGGTTGTTGTTCCTTTCGGCTATTATAGGGAAATGTATATCTGCGAGGTTAGAAAGGATTGTAGTCCAGAAAAGTTTTGAGCGAATGTCGATGTTTTTAGTTGAAAGTATAAGTTTTTGTTGTAAATGATGATTAGGTGTGAGTTGGTCGGAATCGGTAAGAAAGATATAATTAAGACAAGACGAATACTCGTTTTTTTCAGATTTAACGTTACCCTGAATATTATGTGCTGACTTTTACCAAGATTTCGTCTTTTTCTGCACTTATCGTTGAATTTAAGGCGCTCTTTTTTTTGCCGAGTATCTTTTACATTAATTAATTATGCACCTTAACGGGATAAAAATACTGTTATGTAAATATACGGTAACCTTAAACGATATTTTACCAAGTTTTACAAGGATTATCATTTTTATCCCATGCTGATATAATAAAGACATTATTTATTTAGTCATTCTGAACACAAATTTTCATGATAGGTGATCCCCCAGTTTGGATACAATCGTAGGACTTTTTTTCTTTTTTCATTAAAAGTTTATTTCGAGTATTCAAATGAAAGATGCATGCATAAATTTGGCTCACCTTTTCATTATTGCTTATACATATATAGTTGAATCATGCTTCTGAAATACTTCATAACTGATTAATCTCAAATATCTTCCTAACGCATCTCAAGTTCGAAAAGTCATTTTTCCCGGTTAATTGTGTTCTAAAAAAATATGTAACAAAGCAAATCCCTTGGCGAGATGAGGACAAAACTTGCCTCGCAACTTTCATCTAGATTTGCAGTTTTCCGCATCCGCGAGTACCTTAAACGGCGAATCGACCAACGAACCGGCTCTCCACTTAGCGCTTGCGTTATATCTTTCATTCTTGAAAGTTGAACGTCTTTAAAGTGCAAATTAACGGTTTACAGAATAAAGAACTCTCCCACCTCAACCGGCGTCAAAGTTCACTCACTCTGTTGCGTAATAAACAACTTTGCAGAGGGAGAGAGAGAGAGAGAGAGAGAGAAAGATAATGGCGATAACAATGAAAGGATTTTACTAAGTCTGTACTCGTATGTATATATAGTACGAATAAAAACTACATTGTTCTTATGCAAGGTTCGTACGAAATTTCTCTGACATAATTTTCAGCGAATTTTGAATTTATTGTAATAATGTTTTTGTGAGAATAAAATTCATGAGATTATAATTACCCTTGGTGAAGAAACAAGTGTTATTATACCAAAATTCAGTGAACCAAAGGCATTATTAAAAAATATTATTTCTTTTCGCTGTAATCTTCTTTAATATCGCTATCAGAGAACTTTCAATCCAATACTACTCTCTAAAGTTGAATTAGTGAGAAAGATCTACTAAAGATTAGTTAAAATGGCTCCACCAAAACATTAGCGAATATTTACCATTTCACTAATAAATGTTCACTAATCTTTCGGTGGATCAATTTTAACTAATCTTTAATGTTTTTTTTAGTAACTCCACCAAATAACTCCAAACCACTTATAAACCTCACTCATATGTTATACTTCAACCCTATACCAAACCACCGCAACGGCTAATTCTCCTCATTAACCGTGACCACCGCAAGGGGCTCTTCTTGATCCTCCTATTATACTCTTCCGACGACAATATCGCAGAAATTAACGCTCGCGATGCATGACGACGAATGGGGCTGCTGCTATATACCGACGTGCATATAGCGGTCGGCCGGCGACCTCTGTTCGCAGCACCGGAAGCGAACGCGAGTGTGTGAAGATCGATATCGCTCCCGGCGTGGCGATTATTTTTGCAACACAACGGAGAGAGAGAGAAAGAGAGAGAAATCGAAGGAGGGAGAGAATCGAGTTGTGGTGTGGGTAGCTTTGTGCGATGTAGATTTCGGATTTTTTAAGTGCGGGGGTATATAACGGACGGAGGTGTGGTTCGGTTGGTTACTGCTGCTTTGTTTTCAATGTGTGTTGGTGTCTGCGACGCGTGGTTGTATGTAGGGGATATATACATGGCACATGGGTTGCTTGAATTTTTCTGAAAAACAATGGATGTCGCGATTTGCGTATATGCCAGAGCTGATAAAGCTTTTACATAACGGACCTTAAATTGATATCATTCGTGTGTAATTAAATTTTTATAAAATTTATTTTATATCAATCTTTTTTATTAGTTCTCTTATACATATTTTGTTTACAAAAAATGTATCATTTAAAAAATTTCACTTTACTGTAAACCGTGATAACGTTGTGCACTTTAAATTTATCAACTTGAACTTTACGTGCGTGTATATAAATTAAAAAAAACGTACTTCTTAGTTATTAACTCGTATAACATCAACGAACGTAAACATCATCTTGAGAAAGTAATATTCTTCCTTCTTACATAAAGATATATTTTTACAAGTTGCTCGTATGTAGCGAAAGGAAACATTTACACAAGCCGCAATCATTTATCAAAAGCGCTCGTTTATCATCGCATCCTAAAATCACGATTTATCAATCACTGCGACGATTATAAAAAAAAGCCCAACAATTTTCTCTCGGCTATTTGCAGGTTTCCTAAACCAACAAATGACCACCTCGACCGTTTTGCCGTTTCGCAAGTAGCTGAGCGCAGAGACCTCATTAGAATCTCTCTCTCTCTCTCTCTCACTCTACTCGCAGAACCGCAGCTTCGTAATTTCCACCTGCCAGTCTCGCGCCGCGTGTCAAATTCGTTTTCCTCCCCGCCACTTGCATTTATATTTGCATACATATATACACACAGTGAAATGAAAACGCGACGACGTGCAGTCGGTGAAATCTTCGCGTGCTCGGCGCGCGTTTCGCTTTGGGCTTTTTCAATTACACGCTCGCGAAATTGTCACACACGCGCGTGCGCGCATGACTCGCCGTCGTCAGCTGCTACTTTCCGATCGTGGATATATTGTATTAAAGGAAGATCGATCCTCACTGCACTCACTCGCACACCGCGGAAGTAATTTCGCGCAGCAGCTCTTCGGTTGAGCGGCAGCGCGCACCTCCGTTCCGGCGATTTTTTCTTTAATGAGGTCGATACTGTATGATGAGGGTGTACGAGGAGAGGTTGGTAAATAGATGTGTATTATACGAGTTCGATGATTAGTTTTGCCCAGAGGTACATAGATATGCAAATTTGTGTGATCAGTGAGTATAATGGGGATATGATATGGAGCGTGATCGTCGGGGGATATATATCGTATCAGTGCGAAAAGAAATCATCTTGCGGTACTGGGGTGTACCGTGAAAGTATATATAGAATAGTGATGAGATCTGGGTAAATATATATAGAGAGATTGAAAATGAAATAGAAATTTGTTTTATTACATATGAGATGTGTACGCGACTTTCTTGATTATATTTTCGAAATAAACGTGTGTATATATTGCAAAGATGATATAGGTATTAATCCCAAACACGCAGCCGTTCACTTCCTCTTTTTAATCCTGAAAAATTGTAAGACGTTGCGCAATCCGACGAAACGGCGAAATTTTTTACCCGTAATATAACGCCACCGTATCGAGAGAAAGAGAGAAAGAATAAAGACATTTCCAAAACAGAAAGTTCCGCACGTGCGAATTTCACTTTCACTAGCCATCGGGCATGGATCCCATCTTTGCATCGTTGGAGTGTATATTGAAATTTCGAATAGCTGGTTCCATTTGAAAATATATTGATTTTCTTATATAGCTATGGTATTTTATAGCATAAAAATAACTATTAAAATAAAAATTTCACTGTAATTTACAGGTTTTTAATAGTTCTCTTGATATATGTGAAAAATGATTTTGTTACGTTTAAACGATGCAAATCGGACAGTAAATAACATTCACGTAACCTTCTGATCATCTTTTAATTTCTCTCATTTAATTGAGTGAGTTTATATGAGAGAGCGCGTGCAAACTTACAGCCGATTCGTCACTGCTTTGCCCGCGTTTCGAGAGCGTATATATATGCATCATGAAGATTTTCTAAAATTACCAGCAGATCGATAAAGTGCAGACGCAAAAGAAGTATGCAGTGTGCCACTTTAAGCTTAATTTTCAGTCTGTACAGATGAAACTTAATTAACGACAAGTAATAAAATGGACGTTAACCCATTAAGCGCGCTTGCACGCGGGATCGTTTTACAGCTCGGCAAAGCTTTTTACCTTGTTACGCTACACTTTAATGCATCTTTGCTTACTCATTTAATGGGAAATAATGAATTTTCATTTGTATACCTGGAACACCAAAATGTCCGCACGATTCCTCCAAATAAGAAATAGAATTAAAATGTAGATCAGTTTTCATTAGATTACCTGGTTGGTATAACTTTCCACAGATCGATCGTATAACTTTTATTTTAATAAAAACTATGCGCATACATAGTTGACAAGAATTTTAATGGCCAATTTCTATATCAACTAATTTCCATTAAACGACTTACAATAAAAGTAAAACTCGTATTTAAACGCTATGTATATTTTATTGTATCAGAAAGTTATACTATAAATTTGTCAATGTGTCAGTAAATATATATCTTTATCGAGTGGTAACTGATACGAATTTCTTTTAATTGAAATTTTATCTACCCGAGAGATATTCATTACTTTCTTATAACAGTTTTTCTCTTTCAATTTATGTGTCATACGTTCGAGAGGCTAATTTTACAGTCAATAAATGCAATTAACTACATTTTTTTTTGTCAATCATTAGAAGCCATATCAAGGTGCAAATATTGACTCCACTTTACAAAATAATTGTACAACTTCCTGTTATATCAGCCTTTCCAAAAAAGTGCAATCCAAACATCCAATTCTCCGGTCCACCTCGAAAAAGCATTCTCTTCTTTCGCAGTATATCCCACACAAAGTCAACAATCATCACCTCCGGCACTTCTCACGCTCATCTTCCCTAAAACATTCCACCTTTTTTCACCTCTTTTTCTTCTACATATACAACCGTGCCTCCTTCTATTCCTTGCGTCACGATAATCTTTCACCACGCGTGCTGCGCTCATCTATATACACCCGAAAAACCTCTTCTCTCCTTGCACAATCGTGCCGGCGACCGAACCACCAAAGCCAATCACGAGCAAAGAGAAACCGCGCGAGCGCATCCGGTCCGGCGACCAGCGGCGGCGACAAGCCATCCGGTTATACATGTATCTTTCTCTCTGTCTCTTTCTCTCTCGCACCTGTCTCGCGGCACAGGTTGAGTATACGTGTGTGTATGTCTGCGACGTATCGAGAAAGAGAGAGAAAGAGAGAGGAAGAGAGGAAGACGACGTTCAGTGGCCGACTATATACTCGCTGTGTGTCAGGGGGCCAAGCTAACGGTTCGACACTCTTCGACTCGTCCCTGTATTTATGTATATACTCTGTATGTACGTGTGTGTACATATATATATATATACACTTACGCGTGTATTATGTACGTGAGGAGGAACCGAGCGCAGCATCCCATTCATGCGACTCGATGAGCGCCTGTGTGTAGGCGACTTTTTTTCGTTCGATCAAGGTTTTTTAGAATGGTTTTGTGAGAATAGGAGTTGTATGGTAGCGTGAAAATTTTATGAATGGACGGGTGATCGTTGATAGGATGCTCGAAACAATTATTTAAAAGTAGTCTTGTGTTTTTTTATATCAACTTCGTCTGATTCAGATGCCATGATTAATTTGCACTCATTGTTAGTAATATTAACTTGATACTATTAAGACATTATATATCATTAAATTTTTATTGAAAATTATTATTTTAGTAAGTCTTGAATATTTTACAACTTTTGTTAGCACAAAAAAACCAACTCTGCCATACCAAAGCACAATCTTAATTTCAACTATGGGTCTCTTAATTTTTTAAAACGCCCTCTCTGTACTTGATTTTTAATTTATTCATGAATAATTAATGTCCTTCAAAACTGAATAATCTAAAAGTTTAAGAAAGATTATCTTTTTACTTCCGTAGGAAATGATCACAGGCTTTAAATGAAATTTGCACGTCGTTAGTCATTATTGTGGTAGACATTAAAACGGTTCAGAAAAATTTATTCTTTTCAAAGTTTTCTATATTGCATGTAATTATAACAAGTGCGGCACATAGTTATGACAATTATGAGAGCCCGTTATGAACTTTTGTGCGTCAGCGAACTTTTGCCAGAATTTCTCAGCAATTATCTCATTTCATTTTGTCTTCCTTTATTTAATGGAATGTGTGCCATCTTTGAATTAATTATAATTATAACTGTGTTACCCTATTGTGCTGGTTATTATTTACTAAATATATACTATTCTATTCCTCTTTGTGTCGTGCGAAAAATTTTAATAAAATCGAGAAATTTCTGTAAAGTGGATGTATGCAAAAATATATACTGAATACATTATTTTTCATGATTTTTAATTAATTCATAGTTTTGAAGTTCAACTACACACATTTATTAATAATGATATTTCGTAATATTTTTTCGAAAAATATCCGCAAACATGTGGTTTTTTAATTATATTTTTATATAACTCTTTTAATAAATTCACAAAATCAAAAATGATATTTTCTATTAAAAATACCTTAATTTAATCATAATATTTTATTTTTGCTTTCAGGTAAGTTATCTCATGTATGACGTACAACCCCTGATAAGCAATTGATAGGTGAATTTTAGGTGAGTAATAATGAACTATAGCGAGCATTGAATTACATTTTTTTTTAAACTTTTAACAAATAACTTTGAGTCCTCCTTAAGAAAGAGAACACAAATTTATAGCAGTAAAGAGAGAGTGAGAGGATTATGAATTGACACAGTTTCAGCATCTTTTTGAGAATAAGCCCTCGGGCATTTTATACGAATCTTACGTTATACTATACAACAGAAAATACATATATTTAAGTGGTCATCGGCCGCGTCGTTAAATTTATCTCTCAATACGCTTCTTAGTAGTAAAGCATTTCTTACTTTCTATAGTGACTTTTATAATTTTTGCTACGCATAAAACGACAAAAAATACCTGCGCGATATTGTTAGATTCACACAGTAACGATGAAAAACATTGTCGAGTCATTTTCCATCTTCAAAATCGCTTGTTTTCAAAATCCTCTGCATCTTTTCCTTTTGCAACTAATCCCGCCGCATCAGCGTAATACTTTCCAAGTATACAAATGTCACCAATAAAAAACCACATGCAACCAGATTCTCGCTGAACAAAAAAACCTATATAGATATATTGCAAATTCACGCTTGGACGTATCTCGAAGAGCAAGCGGTCAACAACCGCTGGAAGCGCATGAAAATATAATTATTATCCTTAAGCCGCCGGCTCTCGCGTGCGCTGGTATATAGATACTCGCATAAAAGTATACAATAAGTGGGCAGCAGCAGAATGTTTTATCCGCAGGCGCGGGCGAGCGTTGCACTAAGCAGCAGCGGCAACCGAGCGATAGGTCGAAAAACCGTACGGTGTAATTAAAGGATCGTGAAAGGAAAAAGCGAGAAAGTAAGAGGGTATATATATATATATGCGGTTTTGCGAGCCGCCGCTCGCGATAAGAAATTTGAATACAGGTATATATGGACACGGGTTGTTTTGTGCTAATTTTGTCCTTATTAGTGATGTATTGTGAAAGTTGACTGGTTACTTAATCATCCAGAAAGTATATACGATTAATTTCTTTATTAGCGCATTGAGTTGTAGTGGATTTGCATTAATTCGACGTTGATTGCCTATTATATCACTTTATATTCGTGTATAGTTTTTCACGCCAAAATAATGTTTTACATCTTTCCGAATTTAAAAAAAAAAAATTATCCGCGTTTCTTAATTTACGACTAACACCAAACGACAGATTAAAACATAAAAGCCTACCATAACTCACGACATCATCCATTATTTCAAGATAATCTTCGTTTTACGTTTACTTCCAATTGTAATAAATTCTTACACCACAAGATCACAACACAACTATGAAAAAAAAACAAATGTGCGTCGTACTACGTACCAAAGCGACAACGAATTAATGAACGCGGCCGCAGCAATTTCGCCAAAATCACCGACCTACAGACCCTGTTCCCGCCTTCGTCATTACTCCATCCTTCCGTGTATATACACATATACCTGTTTTTCTTCTTACATCCATAACGAAAACATACCACGTGCCCATCATTTCCAATTTCTAAAATCCCTCGTGTCATCGCGTTCGCATCGATACGTCAACTCGTCTCTCCACTTGTGTGTATATATACATATATACACACACCGTGGGATCGCGCGCACGGACAATGAGCAATTCATTTTAATTACAATGCCTCTCGCTCGCGAGAGCAGCACCGTTACGCGGTGCCGTCGCGTTGGTCCGGCACACACATACACACACACACAGCGTATATATAGGTACTGTCGTCGGCTGCGCGAAATTACCTTCGGCAACGCGCGTGACGAGATACAATGCATATACAGGTATATATATTGGGGAAGCAACGCGTATATGTGTGTATACCCGGTACTTAGCGATCTCGCTCGCGCGCAACCGATCGCCTGTGTATATATATGTGTGAGTTATGGTGGATGTATTATACGGGTTTCGTGTATATATCGGCGAATTAAATCTTTGAAGCACGGGCTACGGTGTGGTTAACTTCGATGTCTGGCGTGGCGAAGTTTTAAAAAGGTGTACATATATGTATACAGACACACACACGCCGTTTGTAAACATGCAGACGCGGCAAGCGGGTATTATGCGCTTTAAAAGGCGATGGGACTTGATGTTTGGCCGAAGAGTTGCGAGAAGTAACGGGATTTTGGAGAAGAAAATAAAAATCAATGGATATATATGTTATCGCGTGCTTGCTGTATTTTGGTGGTATAAAGATTATTATGTGGATCACTGATATGAATTGGGTATTTAAAGCATAGTAATTAGAAGTAATCGGCGCTGTCCTTTAATATATTAGTTAAAGGAGTTTCTTGAATACTGTAGAAATGAAATTGATGTTTATTACTCGATTTTTTTTCTCTTCATCATTCGAGATGGAACATTCTGCATGCATGTATGTATTATATCCAGCTACTTATGCCGTCGTGTGCTTATTAAAAGCTTTGTATGCTGCAACCTCCTAACGAAGCGTTGCACGCGAGGAAGAAACGAGACTAAAGATGTTCCTAATAACGGCGACGCAATAACAAGATCTTCTAGGAGTTGTGAAATTTGCATTTGCGCGCACTACGTCAGGCAATTAATGTTATTGCACTAAGAGAGACGCGTTACTATTCGCGTGCGGCAATTACACTTCTTGGTCCTTAATTCATTTGCATAATATTTAGAATTTCGCTGATTTTTCGCAGTGACGAAATCGGTATCGTAAAATTATTTACGACTAGAGAGTCGTTAGAGGGAAATGGTCATTGTCGTCACGCGTGCAAGAGATTAATATGAAAGATGATGTGCGGCAATGCAAATGTAATGTATGTAATAAGGAGGGATTGCAATGGCAAAGTGCTTGGTTTTTCGTACTGTGTTACTTTATTTATATGTTATTAATTTAGCAATGCGGAGTTGTAATTTAGTATTTCAATAAAACTGAAGTTTTCTTAAGCAGCAGAATTCTATAACACATAATTAGAGTAGAAACATTATATTCATACGTTTCGCGGAATTCTCATAAAACCTTAATATTATAACATGTTTTTATACAAGAAAATATGTCTAGTAATTATAATATTATTTTAAAGGGACAGAATATTTTTGTATAAAATGTTATAATTATAATAAAATAAAGTTTTAAAAAAGATATAAACTTAATTATCTCAAATAATATTTTTTTTTTATAGACACTGTTACTAACCAAATATGATTATTAAGTATATACGCTCATTATATTAACCACTACCATCTTCTCAAAATATAAATAGAATCCTATAACTGTCTAAATAAACAAAATAAATTTGAATAAATTTTACATTGCCTGTCAAGTTAAAAGAAAAAAAATAATATGTAAAAATGTGAAAAGCCAAGAACGCATCTCCATAATTTGTCTCGACCTCGCATTTTACGTATGAGCATGTAAGGGTCAAGCCAGCGCGCAGGCGCACGAGAATCATCAGGTTAGCGTACACTTTCAAGGCGTAATGTACAGGCGCAAGGTTCATTTGCCCCGCTAATAAAAGTTGCGGTGGTGTGAGCTGGGGATGTTGATTTACTACCTAACCCACTCACCGTCTCTCCCTTTTACTCTTTCTCTGTCCCTCTCACCCGTTCTCTCGACCTGTATAGACCTACTCTATCCCTTCTACTTCGTCTTCTCTCATATTGCTTTTTGATTCTTGCCCTTTCTTCTTTCATTTTCTGTTATTCACCGGAGTTAACAAGTGCCATTAAAATATTACTTTGAATTTAATTTTTATTACTTTTTATTACATGTTTAATAATTCTTTAAAATTGGAACATATCTACTTCTTATCTATATTTATATCTCATTCATTGGAATTATTTATTTTTCTGCATGTAATTCAACGCAAGTCTAGTTTATTAAAATTTAAAATAAGCAGCTTATTTTATTATAAATATCAAAGGGAAAAAATTTAAATAACTTTATAGCCGTCCTTTAAACACTAAACAAATGTTTAAATAAATTAATAAAACAAGTGATAAGGTATTCTTTATTATTATACATTTAATTTTCAAGTTACGAAAAACGAAAGGAACAAAATGAAAAAGATATTCTCCAAAAAGAAACAACAAGACCGATACATTTCTAGGCACTCTAATATAATATAGTTTTTGTTAAAATAATATTCTCAAATGTTAATTAAATGAACCTTTATCCGATCATTTCTTTGTCATCCATACACGCACCCTCGTAACTAACTCTGCACGTACACGCACCACCTTATGGCAAGGAAATCTAAAACATATCCGGTAAAATGATAACGTGTTTCCATTTTCGTTGGCCAATTCTACGTCCGCGGCTATAAATGCCAATGCGCCCAAGACATTACGGCTCTCAGCGAGCAATTTCCGCGTTGCCGTCCAAACCACAATCGCGAAGACGAGACGAGATGCTCGCGCACTTGCACTGCGAGAGGGAAACGAAGCGTGGCGATGGGGTTGCTGTTGCAGAGCACAGCGAGAGCGAGAGTTGCAAGTGCAAATACCTTGTCGATTATAGCAGTGGCTGTGTTCGCGGTGTCAGAGACAGTTGATTTTTGACAAATGAAGGGTTTGTGATGTTTTTTAAGATTATGTTATCTATTATTGTCTTTAATAGATTTACAACAATATTGTTGAATTATTTGTTACATTTTAGTATAAAGTTAAATACTATTTTAGTTCGTACATAGGTATGCAGCTTTTTTCATTTTCATAAAATTTATAGAAGATGCAGAAAAATATGTAAACTAAATGAGCATGTCGATATACTTTATGATCTTTTTCTATTTACTTCCCTGAAATTGAAGTTCATGAACCAAGGAATGCGCCTTGCACAAGGAAAGTGCACAAGCTACGAAACAGGTAGCCTAGCGTGAAATAGAAAATTAACTCGCGATAAAAAGCGCTGTTCGGCATTGAGTAACAACTTTTGGATAATTTATTGCAGGAATTTATTTATTGCTACAGTTTTTTTGCGATAATTCGCGCTACCTCGTGTAATTATTGTAGCGCCACTACAATTCAGGGTTTTAATTGGCTCTAAAGTATATAAAAGGAACATTGTGTTGATAGGTTGTACTTTTTGCAATTAGATTGTGAGACAAGCTTGTATGATCTATATATGGTAAAAAAAGTATTGCGAAAAGAATACCCACATCTTATTATTAAATTTTACAAATTTTATTTAAAACCTCTATTTTAATTATCGATTTTTCCTTCGGTTATTTTTCATTGAATAAAACTTGAAACTTTTTTTCGAATAACCCTTTAAAGTCGACAATATTGCGAACGTTCTATACAAATTTTTGTGTAAAAATGATGTAAGCAAAATTGAATAAAAAATATTTCTGTCTGGCTTGATAAAAAAGGAAAAGTTGAAAAAATCTTTTTGTAAAATAAAAGAAATTGCATAATTTTCAGCTGATTTACTTTCCGCACATATAGAGGTAACATCGGTTAATTGAAGATGCGATATACGATCCTTTCATATATCTCTAATAAAACGTTCAATGAGCATTTCCATAATGCACATACCGCATCGAAAAATAAAAACGTAAGCGATCCATCAACTTCGAAGAGAAAATCGCGCACGCGCCGAACATATATATACATCTTCCCTCGCGCACGCACAAGACTGACGTTTCGATCCCTCCTTTCTGACCTTTCTCTCTCTCTTCGCGCTTATACACGCTGTACTCTTATATTGGATGCCAAAGCTCGTTTTAATTAAGGCAGACGCGCCGGCAAGTCCATCACTTTCACTAATCGTCGATGTTCGAAGGGGAAAAATTTATTCCGACGGGTTTTCATACACCACACGAGAGATGCGCTCGCGCGCGTTGCGAATTGTAAAGCCTATGTGCGCCGGAAGTTTTAATTATACTTATGAGCATGTGCGTGCAACTTTCGCTCGCGAAAAAAAAGGAATTGCTTGTCATTCGATTTTATGTGTGCGCGTACCTCTAATGGCGCGTTGTTTATGGAATGAATTTTATCGGCGATTCGTTAACGGACTTGGCAGGCTTTGGATTGTGTCGTTAATATTTGGTATGTCTGATGATATTTATTGCTGATTCGTTGTTACGTACATTCTGACTTATTATATTTATTAAACTACTTTCGCTGAAGATCAATGTTATATAAAGTGATGTACGTAAAGTTTGAGTACGTTCCTTCTTTGATTTTTTGTTTCCTGGGTATTTATCTCACAAATCATAACGACCAATTTTTTTAATACATTATTTTCTAATTACGGTGAAATTTTACAAATTTCTTCAATTGGCTTTATATAACATTTATTATAAAATAAGAATTTTGACTTCGTAATTGTAGAATGTGCTTCTTTTAATTTAGTTGGCTAGTAATTGATTATTTAAAAAGTCACGTAAATAAAATTCATTTTGAAATAATTAGCCGTGTATTAATGACATTGTATGACACGCGTTATTCGTAATAGAATAGCATGTTTAATGATAATATTGATAATTATAGAGATAATTATAACACAATGCGCCATACTAATTAGAAATTCAATGCGTTAATTTAAACTAGTATTACCAAAATTAATAAGGAAAGCATTAACATAATTTTCGAACTCGTCAAAAATTAAATATAAATTCTATTAATATTGCATAATTTTAACCAACGCCCTTTATAAACAGTAAACGACGGTACTTAACCTTCAACACAAACGTTAATAGAACTCAAACATACCATTGTAAAATCCCTTCAATCTTCCCACCAACACAGATGGCCATTAAGCAATTGCCTCTGTATTAAACCTACTCCTTTCTATCTTAATCCTGTATAGATTGTTATATACCTTCATTTTGCAAACAAACACACGCTTGCAATAGAATTCTCCAACCATGCCTGTAACCATGCCTATAATATAATACAGTCCGCAAAAGACCGCCGAAACGCGTAAACAAGCGCAGGCAAGTCAGTCAGGCGTGCGTCCCAAAGCGAGATTTCTGGCACCCACGCTCTTTTGGGTGAGGGTAGGTCAGTATAGACAATGAGTCACTCGTCGTAACAGCGCCTATACCTATAGATATACACGCACGCTCCCGGCGTCAAACTCGGAGAGGTAGACCGCCCGTCGTTTTCGAGACGACGCCACTGATGTAGGGAATTCCCCCGACCTCAACTCCTTTTCGGAAGCAATTAGCGTGGCCAGCTCTCAGCAACGGCAGCTTCTCTCTCTCTCTCTCTCACTCCCTCTCCATCTCTCTTCTCTACTGCATCCGTTATATACCTCTCTATCTATATACTTTTTCACTCGGTGTGCCTCTCTTTTCGCGCCATAAACACACGCGGGACGAGTGCCGCGCCCACTAAGGATTATACCTAGGCGCAAGTCTATATCCTCCCTCGTGCAAGGACACTCGCTGCGCGACCCATCGGCAGCTTGGCTTTTCCGGAGTACGTCATACGCGCGTACATAATGTAGCGCCCCCCCCCCCCCCCTCCATCAGAGTGGTCCATTGTTAAGGCAGTGCACCCAATAACGAGCCTTTATCTACCGGTATGCATCTCTTGGGCGCGGGTACGACTGTAAGATTTGACAACGGAAAGACGCTGCGTGTATACATGTGTGGAGGGGGGAGGGATGGTGGAACCAGAGTGTAAACTGTTCGCGTGGATGTGAGTAGTGCGGTAGGTAGTAAAAATATTAAAGAAACTGGAGGATAGGTATTGCTTGTCGTGTTGGCTTTTTGTAAGAGGAAGAGAGGGAAAGAGAGTTGTTGAGAGAAAATTCGGAGAGGACTGTGGGAATTTTTGGAGTGAGTTATTTAGGTATCATGGGGTCGAAGAATTTTTTCGTAGTCTCGGGATGTTTATCTTTTCAATTCGGCTTGTTTGCATCTTTTTTTTTTATTCTTTCACATGGTAACTAAGAAGGCGAACATTTTCTTGAGTCAACGTGTTTTTTTTCTCTTAACTAAAGTAAGATTTTTTTTTATTATGTCATCATTTAGATGAGTTTTTTGTTTTTTATACGATGCATTCATTTTTTATTTGTATTTAAAAATGTGTTTAATTTGTGAACTAAAAATTAATCTATCACATGTTTGTTTTTCAAAACATAGGTAATCATGCAAAAAATGAAGGATTATGTTTATCATTTAATATAGTTTTTTAATGCTAGAAATTGGTCCCTAGTTAAAACTTTAACGATATGTTGGCTAACCGCTGGTGAATTTTTGAGTTAAAACGTCACTTTTAACATTATTTCATTGTTATAGATTAATATTCAATTTTCTTGCATAAGAACAAATTCTAATACCAATATTTGAATATGTGATCAGAAGTTTCGATACTTTTAATAAGATTTACCAGGGGTTGTAAAATTAATATTGAACTTTATGCTTAGCAGCGTGACTATAGTATTATACTATATTAGTATCGTCAATACTATATTACCTCGACCCATTAGGGCATCTAGATTGGGTCATGATTTTGTAAAATCAAGTAATGATTAGTATATAATTTACATAAGTAGCGTCATGTAGAATAACCCTTTTACATTAAATATAAAAAATTAATTTCAATTGACATACAAACATGGAAAGAATAAAAAACTATTTTCACCGTGTCGCATCATGACTTCTGTGCCGTTTGTATTTATTATAGTTATGAAAATTAAGCTGCGACTAAATTAGTTCCTTAAATTTTGCAAATCATTGCATATCTACTTATATACAAATTAAAAAAACATTTTTGACCGAGCATTTACGTGACTAAGTCTTCATTGTCAACAAAGCAGTACAGCATCAGTCCTAACCTATAAAATTTCTGAAACCTCTACCCTCTCTAATCTGCCTATTCAGGATTGCTTTAAACCGTTATAAATCACGTTTCCTAAATCCTTGCGAAAATGTGAAAACTGAAGAAATTTTATCTTTATTATTCATACTAAAATAAACAAAATAGATTTTTATAACTTTTGATTTATAAATTTGTAATCCCAAAGTTTTTGACAAAAAATCAATTTCCCATTGAAACATTTTATCCAATAAATACGTTCACTTATAAAATAATTCAAAATTAATAAAAAAAAAAGTTGCATCCGAACATAAAAAAAAAACAATTAATCAACCCTTATTTCGCCCAGACACGCTCTCATAACCCACCTACCGAGAGCAACCACCATCTCGCTGCTCCAGAATCAACCCAACCCTCGCCACCCAAGCAGAGAACGGACCTTTAACGAGCGAAAGTGAAAACGCAGGCCGCACGCCGGCGGGCGCAGGCTAGCGGCAACAATAAAGACCGAGACACACGCAGATAATTCTCCTACGACAATTTACAAGCGGGTGCATCAGCAGCAACAGCTGACCAAACGCGTGCGCGCGCCCCTCTTCTACAGCCACCCACACACACACACACGCACACAGACAGGCAGCATCACTTCATCCCTATATACCAAACCTACCTGCACTGGCACGCAGGTCAAGCCTCGTACGTGCACTTAAAACGTTGGTCGCCTGTAGATCGGCGCATTTCAGCTCGACTAGTGAGGCACATCGGTTCTGCTGCTGCTACTGCTCTCATACTCCAACTGCCAAGTCACTCTTGACTAGTTGTCTTTGAGTCGGCTGAGTTTATATAAGTGACGCTAGAGTCGCTGACTCGAACGCGTGGATAGTGTGATAAGTGTTTGTGATATAGTGCTAACAATAGTGTTATACGATCATTCAAGATGCTCGACATTAAATTTTTAAAAAGACATGTAAGTAACCAAGGTCATTGTAAAGTGAAATAAGTTAAACGAGGTTCATAGGTTCTGCGGAGTGATTAAAATTTTGTGGGCAAAATTTTGTTTTTTTGTGAATTTGAAAAGCTGCTGTTAGATAAATATACTGTTTCATCGTTAAATTTTGAATTATAATAATGAGTTGGATTATGATTTAATGTTATCGTTATCTCTGTTACAAAAATTTTAGAATGAGTTTTGAGCATAGTGTTATTTATAAAATGTAGAAGATTAATGCCGTTGTTAAAAGTAATTTATATCCCTGCGCTTTTTGACAGATGGGAAAAATAAAAAATGTTTTCATGGCCTGAAGGGCACGAGCGCTTGCAAAAATTCCTTTTAATGTACCAGACTCTTTACTCTCATTAGATACAGTATATTTTCACTTTTTAAAATTATTGCTATTCGCACAAATATTTCTCTTATAAAAAAGCCTCACTAACTTCAGCCCAAAACTTTGAAAACAAATTGAATAATAAGAGCGTAAACAGTGCAACGATAAACTACAAACACTCGCTGTTCCCCATATCGTCGTCGTCTGTCTACCTACAAACGCGCATCTCACGCGTAAATCACGCGCATTACCACGCGTCTGCTTATATACGCGCGCGAGCAACAAAACCGCCTGCACTCTCATTATACTTTTTTACCATCACCCAGAGAGACGAGCAGGCCCATAAAAACGTTAACTCTTTTCTCCCGTTCGAGGGAAAAAAAGGAAGAGACGAAGAGAGCAAAAAAAAGACCATTCTTACACAATGTCGCTTAATCTAACTGTGAAAATCTCTCCAGCGGGGAATTAACATTCCCGAGGTGTTGTTTCCGCGCCCTGTACGAGAGTTGCAGAGATGTATCTCTCTCTTTCGCGATTTTTATCTCACAGCCATTCCCAAACGATTCGAAAATTCTCTCTCATGCCGGCACGCGACTCTATATGTAAAGGTGCGTGAGGAGTGAGCGTGTAATCGTGGGCTGGTACGTACGCAGTTTCGGCTGATGAGTTTGGGTACTTATACCAGTATGTTATCCTTTATACCTGGTTTTAGATTTATCGGATTGGTTGGATATAATTAGAGGACGATACCAAGTTTGGCAATATATATATAAGCTTATCGTAAGAAAAGCTTGATGGTAATCATTACATTGTAACCCATTATAAGATCAGCGTGTACCAGTCAACGATTAATTAGCATAAAACGTACCGAACGGCGTATAAACAACGATTAGCTCATTAGTTACCTACACCGCTCATATCGCTACATGCAAAAAAGCAACAAACTTACACACTCTCCTCTCTTTCGAAAATTAGCATAAACTTCAGTCCAACCCCCTCAGCGCATATAGTCAATTATTACTCACCAAAATCGCTTTACCTCCTCGCAAGAGAGAAAGAAAGAGCACGTGCGCGTTGCGTATATAATACTACACGCATACGCACACGTGCACCCGTGAGATAATCCTCTTTAGTTGCGCGCGGGCGCGCAATTAGCGATAATTAGCTCTCTGCGCGTCGCTCGTTATAACCGCCCCCCTACCTGCGTGTGTATATGTGTGTACGATTATTATTAACCGGCTCTTATATGTGTTTTCTTCTACTTGCAGATGCGGAAGTTACGGGAGAGCGAAAGGAGTCACCAGGTTCGCCCCGCGCCCAGAATCGAAGAGAAGTTCCGCCATGACGACCGCGTGGTAAGTGTACAGTCGATATATATATGTACGATATACCTGTTGCGTGTATGCGACTCCACAGGCTTTTATTTTCAATGTGTTACTGCACCACACGATCGTTGGTGGATTGGAAATGCGAAGTTCGATAATTTAACGACTGCTGAAGTGAAATTGAAGTTTCGAATGAGCTTCGGAATTAGCAATCATGCTGTACGTGTATAATGGAGTAGAGCTTGCGAATTGCATCTGCAATTTCAAATTGAAAATTTTAATTAAAACAGTGTACGACTCGTGCTACATGAAAATTTATGAAAAAAAAATTTAATGCTTCGATATATTAACTTATAGATTATAAGCAATCAAAAAAATTTTTTTTTAATACTTTATCTTAT
Source organism: Torymus tubicola (assembly GCA_035583055.1). Classification (NCBI taxonomy): domain Eukaryota; kingdom Metazoa; phylum Arthropoda; class Insecta; order Hymenoptera; family Torymidae; genus Torymus; species Torymus tubicola. The sequence continues at coordinate 47,663 of JAWWEQ010001029.1, forward strand.
CATTGTAACTATCGTTTTATAATAACTTTTATCTTTAAATATTTATCGCACTTTTCTTCTTTTATCATTATTATATTTTATTTGAAATATCAAAATAATTTTGAGATACATTGTTGATAATCGTTAAAAAATATTTACAGTTATACACATTCCCATTACTAACGTTAATTAGTTTGGACGCTTATAATGATTTGAATTTATACTAACGTTCATTTCGAGTTAATTACAAATTGACAAATGGATATATCTACCGCCTTCTAATAAGTTCCCCTTTCTACGATAACTTATACCTTTTTTTTACAATCTCGCAGCTTTTCTCATCCAAAAAAAGCAAGACAAGCGCCGCGTTACAACAAAAAAGCCGAGAAATAATTCACCAACGAATTACAGACACAGTAACAAGGATATCCCATTACGAAATCCTTATCTCCATTCTTCTCACGTATACATACATATTCCCTCTCTTCATGTTGAGCAGCACTTTAACACAAACGCTATTATCCTTCGTCTCTGTAGGTGGAGCTATGCAAAGCAGGCGTAGAGGACCAGGAGGCGGCTGCGACAGAGCTCGAACGGCTACGCGAGCTCGTGGACGAGCAGCAGGAGGTCATCGAGGTGCTCAGGCAGGCGGTCAAGGTAATTTCGAATATAACCCTCCCTCCCATTCGTCTCTCTCTCTCTTTCTCGTACGCTAAGATGCGCATCCGCGCTCGTGCGCATTATGTGAAGTATCCCTCGCACGATGGCCGCGACTACGAGGCGCCTGAGCAATTTTGCGCTTGCGCGCGCACACGCGGGAAACCGCGGAATGATTTTCGCGCGGTCGTCGTGATTGTTTTGATAGACCGCGCGCTGTTAGCGTTGCGTCACTTTTTGACGTTTCGAAAAATTTATACTGTCTTTTGAGATTGAAAATAACTTTTTTTTCTATTATTTGATTTTGTAATGCGCGTGTAAAGAATTTTTTTCGATTACTTTTCGTAAACATCTTCTTAAAGGTTGTCCCATTTGTCAAACTTGAGCCACAACTTACACATAACCATTATCTACCTCAAACTCTAAACTCTCTATTATTTTGCACAGGAAAAGGAACGCAAACTCGACCAAATGTGGAACAAGCGTCGTAAGGAGGAATACTACCGAAGCTGGGTACAGCTAGAGCCGGTGGTCGAGGACGCCTACGAGGATGACGAGGGCGGTGATAGCGCGGTATCCAGTGCCCCGTCATCTCTCTCGCCCCAACCGGGCCCACCCCGAGGTCTTATACAGCACTTCAATGGGGTAAGCCGCGAGGCCTATGAGAACGTCCTGCTGGAAATCGAGGACCTGCAAATACAATTAATGGAAGAACAGCATGAGCTGACGCACGCCAGGTGCCAGGTCCGCGAATTGGAGAAGGCGCTGTTACAACAGGTGGTTGTTTTTATTCTAGTGCAGATATTTTACATAATGAATTTTTTTTTAGATACTATGAAGAATACGTTTATTAGGAAAATGTATACAGATAATACTTCGCGCGTTGGAAAAAATATTTCATCTACTGTAAATTTAAAAAATATTTTTATGAAAATTTGGTAAAATACTTTAACATCTATACTCTTATTTCTGTTTCAGTTAATATTAAATTTCGAGAAATTAAACTGTATAATTAGATAATCTTGTTATAAATAAATGTCGATAAAATTAATCGGATATTACGAATCAATAAGAACGATGCAATTACCGAGACGGATATTACGAAAACGTGAAATTCTATAACAATTAATATAGTTTATTTCGCGAAACCTCGTATATAGGATCGAAAGGTGAGGCACATTATTCGGTTCTACACTGGCTTATTAATTTTCGCAATAAATTATTTAAACCCGTCGAATAGTACTAAACATTATACTATATACACAAATTCAATTATCTTCTGTAACCTAACCTTCGAATTATTTGATATTGCAGAGAAGAGGCAGTCCATCAAGCAGACAAGCGTTGAGCGATAAGCTGCGTGAAGCAGAAGAGCGAGAGGCTAGCCTCCTCGCCGAGCTGGCAGAGCTGCGCGAGCAGAACGAATTACTCGAGTTCCGGGTGCTCGAGCTTGAGGAGTCGCCGAACCCGCGCGACACCCCCGATCCCGCTGACAGCGGTATCGTGTCACCTGAGCCAATTCATCTCTATAAGGTAAGTGTTTTTTTATTTAAGGAATATAGCGAAAAAGAGTTGTTTTTGAGTATTTTTATATGTTATTGTGAGAGAGATGTTTTGTTGTCGTGAGTTAGCTAGCGTTTAGTAGCATAAGTAGCAAGCTGCAAATCTCTAATAATAGCTTTTGAAGATTGTTAATACTTCATCGTATATAAGATGCAAAGTAACCAAGTTCTTTCTATGTTAAGAACGAGGCAGCTGTGAAGTCGTTGCGCATGATTTATAACTTGTATCTCATTATAATTTTACAGTTTATTATTATATACATCGTACAGCTCAAGTAGCACGTGTCATGTGTTATGGGAATAGAAGATATTCTTAGTGTTTCTTCATTCATATTTATAATGTTTTTCTTACTCGCGACAGTTCAATGTGAGATATTAACAGTTTCTTAGCATACATATTAAAAGTGAGTCAAGTTGATATTTGTATGTTCAACATTGCAAATACAATTTTAAAATTTTTAAGCAACTTTCAAGCCTAAACCTCACTGTATTACATTTCTCATTAACTTTTGCCCTCGCATAAATTTCGCGCTTTTACGTAAACCATTATCCCAAAATAGACAAGCGCTGTCGCATTAGCTACCATTAACGGTAGCACCTGTTTTCAGACTTGACGTGCGCTCTCGCGGCTCCTGCCCAGAAACTTCAGCCAATTAATCACGCGCTTTTCTTACAAACCTTTCCCTCGGAAAACCGCGCTCGCGCAATTACTTATCTCTCTCGGAATCCCAGCGATTTATCGACAAAAGTCGATCGGGAGTATATTATGGTTCTGATTTTTTCTCGTCGCCCGAAAAGCCGCCAATTAGCGGAGCGCGAGCCGTAAAGTCGCGCGCGCGGTAGCCCCCGACGAGAGGGAACACGTTCGCTCGCTTGTATCATATAATACTGTTATGGCGCACTGTTATGGAAAGTCGCAAGAGTCCTTTACGAGCGCAGTCGACCGCGCTTTCCCACGTTTTGTCTCTCGGGCCTTTCCACACGATCGATCGGTACTATAAAGATATATATGTAGTTTTGAGTCGAGGACGTTTGATTAGCGGCTATACGACGCGCGGCTCGATGATTATAAGGGGATAAAAGTTTTACGTGGTTACGGATTGGGACGAGGATGGCGTACAGTCCGGTCTATTGTTTAGCTCTATTGGCGAAGAGAAGTAAGAAGGGGTTTCACGACGAAGGGAAAGATGAAGGTAAAGAGGGTTATTTGAGGAATTTATGATGTTGAAACCCTTCTAATAATTATAGTTAAATAGTACATTTACCTCGTGATACAGAAAATCTAATTGGTTGATCATAATTATAAAAAGAAGATTCGCTAGATGCAATTAATTTTTTAGAAATGTAGCTTATTAGATTAATCTTTTTGCAATAATGTTTCATTAAGCTTATTGTATTAAGTTTTTATATCTACAACAACTTTTATTTTTTATTTTTTTTTATTTTAATAGAAAATAATTGATTTTAACGAATACCCTTTACTCTCCTAGGACCATCAGAACATCAAACATAGAGATCGTGCAGTGGCTACAGTCATCCCTTACACATCAACTTATACTAACCAAATGCTGTCTTCGGATCCTCACAAAGCTCCGTTATCCCTACAGGAAAGCGGAATATTCGAAGAAGACGAAGTCGATGGTAGTGAAGAGGAACAACACGTCACTGAGCAGAACAGACCTCATCACAAAAGCGTTGAAGTCGCCAGTCAGAGCACGCAGACCGAGGCACCAGCCGGTGAGCTCCTCCAGGAGGTACAACGCCTCCAAGAACTTCGAGCTCGCATCCAGGAACGCGCCGCCAAGACTGTACCACCGGTTTCGCCCCTCAGCGATCGTAAGAACGAGGCAGCGTGCGAAGCTGCCTTCGATATCACACCTCTTCGTGAAAGGATCAGGGAACTGGAGGACAGATTAAGCGCTATCGAGGCAGAACGTCAGGTGGCAAAGCAAAGAGAAGAGGAATTGCTGGATGAAAATTATCGACTAACCGAGAAGACCTACTGGCAGGAATCCGAGCTGAAGAAACTACAAGCAAAGCTAAATGAGGTGAAACTGACGAGTGATGCAGAGACAATGACCGAAAATTCAATTGTCCGACAAATGGTGCAGAAGTTCGAGTCTCGGGAATTCTCGGACGAGGTTGACAACAAACCACACGAGGAAGATCCACTAATGTCCAGATGCCAGAAACTCTACAAAAATGTCATCCAGACTCTGGATCGCGACGCAGCGACACCTAGCGGTAGCGAAGATTCCACCAGCGGTTACGGCTCGGAAGCTGCTTCCTCGACCAAGGACCAGCCCTGTTTAGATTGCAGCGACTTGTGGAAAGACTGCGACGCCAGAATCCGTAATCTCGCCAGAACAGAGTATTGTCTGCGCCAACAGATCGGCAGTCTCGAGCAACGCGAGAGTGCATTCTTCGGGATTCTACGCGAGGCCGACGCCACCTGGGCCAAACTCGAGTCTGAATACGAAGACAAGCAGAAAGAGCTGAACGAGCGACTCAGTGCCCAAGTCGAGCTCAATCGTGCCCTCTTCGAGCACCTGACCCAGCTGAACAAGGCCAAGACAACGGAAGAGGCGGCGAACAACATGGTGAAGGATGACGAACCGATGGAGGTGGACGATAACGTGGCGGAACGAAACAAGGCAATAGCCACGCAGACCGATGAGATTGAAGCTATTCCTTGTAGGTGTCAGTGGACCAAGTCACTCTCAAGGTCCTCGTCTACCACTTCGACTGGTGTCATCATCAGAACTGACGCGAATAGGGTTTCCACGATATCGCGAACGAACATTAAAATGCCCACCGCCACAATTGGCTGCGACGAGCTCGACGTAAGTCTGCGCGCGTTCTTCTGGCTTGGCATCAATATCTCCGTGTTTGTTGTAATTGTGCTTATCTTACACTGACAAGATATTTCTCTAGCACGTTCATTGATTTTGCACACTGTGACTATGACTTTTTGTTTGTTTTTGTTTTGCACATATACATTTGCTCTTTGTGCATTGAACTGATTTATGTTTTATTTGTTTGGTTTAAGCGGTACACATCTACTTTTATCTTGTACATGTTATATGTGATTAGTAATTACCGCGAAAGATCACCATCATTTCATTTAAGATCGATGCAATATTTGAGTGGCTCTAATGTAAAATCATCTAATATTGCATGTTATTTTTCAATTTATTTAAAGAATATTTATAACTTCTACACATCTCGCTGTTCGTTAAATGTTTAAATTTATTTATTATTATTTTATTTATTAAAAAATATTGATCTCATAAAATTTATGACTTTAACTTTCTCATGGATAGTTAATCTAAATATTTAAATACTATTTAATTTTAAGAAATTATTACTACTACTCTTACTATACTTATTCTACTAATTATGGTGATGCGTACACTACCTAAATTTGGATACTGATTTAAAATAAATTTTTTTATCCTTAAATAATATTGTTTTTCTCATATTTCTTGCACAACTAACATCCTACCCTTAACACTCACCTTATGCTACTAAATGCTATACTTCTATCTGAAATAAATAAAATAACAAAATATATATATTGTTACTTTATAACTCACAAATAATCCATGTACAAAAATGACATAATCTATATCTTACTAAAATACACAATTTTCACCTTCTATCATCACTCACAAAACATATTATAATTATTTTATCTTAATATTCTACATAACCAACATATTAATATTTTCTAACAAAATTCCGAACTTGGTAGCAGGTAAATAATTTGGGTTCGATCAATTATACTCACAAACATTACAATGTCTTGCAAATCTGTTGTTCAACGCATGTACAAAACTCTCTCTTACTCAATTAGTTTAACAATGAAATCGAAAAAAAAACACACACCCTCACCCATCTAATTTTGCTACCAATCAACCACTAGATAAAACATTATCCGTTTCTGGTCAAACAGACGCACGTGCTGCCCACATCAACTATACCTCAGGTAAAAGTCGAGCCACCAGCGGAGGTGGCTACCGAGGCTAAGGAGGAGGACAAGACTCTGGCTCTAGCTGCCGATGGCGTCAGCAACGCTAAGGACCAGCACGAACAGCAAGCGGAGCCTCTCGTTAGCATCGACAAGTCCTCCGACGATAAGAAGGTTAGCAGCAAGCCAATAGAGAGGCGACGCACGCGCAATCTTAACTTCGAGCGCGAAAGGTTCAGGCCAATACGCAGACATCGCCTGACGATCTATCAGGAGATCTGCGTCTGAGAGTGACTTGCCAGTTTAGATGATCTTTGTATTACGTTGACGGAGTTAGCGAACTGACGAGACGGCTTTCTCTATTATTTGTGTGGGAGAGAGAGAGAGAAAGAGATTGTTTGATAATGTGGATTGTACGAAAGATGGTGATTAAGATGATGATCATGCGTTTGTGGTGTGTGAAGAGTTGAATGGAGTTGATTGGGTTTATACAACTTGTAGAAATGGATATTCTGTGGTTTGTCGATGGAATGATGAAAGATTTTTATATTACTATATTTACTATACCATTTAGTATATCTAAGAGTAACTACTAATGTATAGATTTGTGTAAATACAAATTTAATCAAAATATACGATAACTCTAAAACGCAAAATATAATTGAATAATCAAATAAGATACGAGTAAACAGAATATCCAGAATCTGCAATACGAAACGGCAACACTCGGTAGATATCTTGAAAAAGTATATCTTTCGAAGCTTTTAAAGCCACTATAATGTATGTAAGAAAAAGTATTAAAATTTGTAGTCCAAAAATTTCACTTTAAGACATCTTCGATGATAATCAGATTTAATCGGATTTTCTCAGAGAAAATTGCAAAGATTAAGTACAATATTTTGGGATGGGTGTCATCACCATAATTTCATCATGTGTCAAAAAAGCGGACAATAAGTATATATGTTAAAAATGTCGATCAATCATTTATAAAGCGATATTTTATTGCTATACGGCGAACGAATGTATAAACGTCATGGTATTATGCAAACAAAATATAAATGTAATGGACAAATAGAATGATCAGCAGTAGATAATGCACCAGCCGCAGAGCAGATAAAGGCAATGAGTATACTTATATAGACAGCGAGGCGCGCACCGAACAATGCGCACCATTAACATTTTCAACGATTGTGTTCTCGAGCTACTATAGAGGCACGGTATCAAGATCAATATCAAGCCGAGAGGCAAAATCAGGAGGAGACAAGAGAGCGAGGCTCGCGCGTTGTGAGGACTCGAAAAAATCCAGGCTCGACGGCTCGTTCGTATCTGGCCCAAGGTCAGTTTGTCAATTTGTCGTCCTCCCGCCCCTTCAATTCCTCGACAAAGCAAGACACTTTTTTTTCCTTTATTGCAAGGCATTTTTTACTCTTTTCATGTGTAATTTTTGTTCAATATTTTCCTATTACTTTTTTTTTTTAATTCTCCAATCACAGTGTTTACCCAGCAAACAAGTAGATAACGTTGAGTTGGGTTGGATGTGGCTTTTCTCGCGATCTTCGAAAGAATGCGTTGGGTATACTTTTGAAGACTTGGTAAATGGGATTAGGATTTGAAGTTTTTATTGTACATATGTATTTATTTTATTTATTAATTTACACTTTACCCTGTATTATGAATAAATAAATTTATTTAAACATTAGATTATAGTTAGAGATAAAACAAAAAGTTCGTTTGTTTATAATTTGCGAAATTATTACTTTGTAATTAATATTTTATTGGGAAACGAATAAGAGGATTAATATATTAATAAATATTGCAATAAATAATAATTACAATATTTATTAATATACATTATAAATATTACGTATTAGCGTAGCTTTACTAGTTTAATTATTTTAATGTACAAATTTATACAGTAACTTTGCTACATTATAAATTTTGTTCTGATTCTTATTAATAAAACCATTAATTAAATTAACGGTATGCATAACAAAATTATACAATAACATCGATACACTATCGACAAAATTTCAAATTCCCACCCACCACAAATAAAAAGTCAACGTTCATACCACCTCAACTATGTGTTGGTTCTCACACTTGGTAGTATTTGTTTATTTCTCCTCTAATCACACACAATTACACGATTGCAATCTTTTTTTTTCATACAATTTTTATATACATATTTATTTATCTTCTCAACTCCCACGGCGTATGTTGGATGTTTTACCCTCTCTTTTTTGCAAGTCTCAATCTGGATCCTCGGGGGATATATAATTTATCAAATTTTTTACTTTCCGACTGAACTCGAAAACTGCAAGGAGGACCTCTCTCTGTATGACTTATGTTCTGTATAGTGCGTAACGATGACCGTAGTTGAGAATGCGACTGACCAAATATATACATATATTTTTATCGTGTTCCTCCTGATTGGACGGACATCTGTTGTGCGTTGTACACACACCTTTGCTCAGGCAAACATGTAGTATATAGTTGTTACTAGCGGTGGCGGTGCTTAAAATGCTATATACGCAGCTGGGAGCTTTACCACGCGCATCTGAGCTTTTGGAACGAAATTCAGCTTCGAAGGAGCTTCTGCTATAATTAGGTTTTATTTATTTATTTTATCATATGTAGAATTTTATTTATTTTCATCTATTTAGTTTGAAGAGTGATTGTTTCTAAATATTCTAATTATAAATAAATGAAGTTATTCATTCATTTATTATATATATATATATATGGATTATAGCATAAGTTAAATAAATTAGTTATTACTAATCATAATGCTAATAAAGTAATCAATAATTTAACGCGATGCCAAAATCAATCAATTCAGAGCGGTTAAAAATATGTCAATTAAAGTAATGTAATTTATTGAAAATTATTCTAATATTATAGTAGTGCAATAATTATCGTGAACATTTTGTTGGTGTAAATCCAAAATAGAAAATTTTTAACTTTATTTAACATTTCGTGCACAAATGAAAATACAAAAATAAAACAATTGTATAATGAAAATAATCAGCTATAAGATTGATGTTTTGTTGTACATTAACAAAGTACACATACAACTTACGTAATTGACAAATATTACCACTTGAAAATCGTTTCATTTATAATAAAGTTTTTGTTATCAAACATTAAAAGTCGTTCCATTTGTGAAATGCGCCGCTGTTCGATTTGCAAGGGAATTTACGAAAGGTTAAATTAATCCGCATCAATTTTGGACAACAGCGACAAATGAGTTTTCCACAGCATGTATTGTATATTAATTGTGAAATTAATTAGAAACAGTTTGTAATTGCGAGTACACATACCCTACTCTTCTGTGTGGTAGTTTTGGAGTAACGTAATTGAAGGCGCCAGATGTTCGGAACCCTTAATATTAACGAAATGATCATGGGAAATGGACAATATTTTACAGTTTAAATATAATACTAGTCTTTTTTCACAATATAAATAAAAAATTGAAATTTGCTTTTAATATACAAAAAAATTTTTAAGATTAAAAAAAATCTTTAATAGACTTTAAATCTTATGAATTTTTGCATATTTTACTTTGAAATATTTATCTCTATGATTCTTTGAAAGCAAATTTAAATAATGTACTTTATTTAGTATGTATTAGTATATTTGAATGAATAGTGAATAAATGCTTTAAGTTGAAATATTTAATTCTCTTAATAAAAAATATCGATCTAATTTATAAAAATTTCCTTTTACAGCAAATAATTTACTTCCGATGGAGGTGAAGTTCCTTTACATTCATCAACCGTTAATTTAAGAGACTCAACAACATCAGGTTTTCATACACGTCCACCGCACTTCCTATGAGCTGACGGAAAACCGTTGTATCAAAGCAATAGATGAGGTAATTGTTATAATGCGTAATTAATATGAGCACATCTAAAAGAGCTTTATTAAGATTTACATTAATTGCTTTACAAGTAAAGATAATGGAAAGGTTCTTATAACTAAATTTTATAGCACTGTGTGACCTAAGCCCGCACTTAGGACACGGATAGGCGTGACAGCGGGCTAAGGTAGGCAGTGCTATAAAATTTTATACGATACTCGTGACCTTAGGAGCACTTTACACAGCGTGACTAGGACCTTCGCTACGCTCGAGCCCTAACTTCACACCGTGTAAAAATGTGCTACTTAGGTCATACGTATATATCGTATTGTACTATTAAAAGAGAAAAATACTGAAACCCGGTTGAATCTAACAAAACATTGCCAGAGCTAATTATGTTATTTAACTGTTTAAATTATATTCACTTGTCTCTTGATAATATAGTAGATTAAATTTAAAAAATTGAATAAAAATGCAGTTCGTCTTTTATTGCCAATATAGTTACGACTACATATAAAGTGTTTATATTAATCTTACCAATCCTGCAAAACACAATATAACGAGTATATACTTTAAAAAAATTTCACCAAACTTTGCACCATATTTCTCCGCTACGATCAATATACACCACTAACGCAACCTTCTTCTCCGTTGTTTCAGGACATAATGGCTGGCGCTGCTTGGGTTTCAACCAAGCGACGACCAGAAATGGTGCGTCCCGCCGTGAAGTTCCCTACCTATCCCCCGCCCGGACGAGCGCGCGAGTATGCTGCACAGACAGACAGATACCAGGCATTGAACGATTAATTAAATGTGCAGCAGCGGAAGAAGATCGCCATACATACCATACGGAGCTGATGCAGCGCACGTATCGCCCATGTATAATGAGTGACAGCGCGCACCGCACATCGGCCTTTCGCGACGCTCGTCGACGCGCGCATTCGCCTCTCATCCGCTTGTTTGTAGCATCTATATACCGGTGTCAGAGAGAGAGAGAGAGAGAGTGAGAGAGAAAGACACATCGGAATTGTTAACACGAGCACCTCACGGGAACTGCGAGCGACACACGTTGGTTTTCTTTTCCTTTTAGAAATATTATACTCTTCGTATAGGATTTCTTTTTTGTTTGCAACCTTTTTTTCTCTTAATATATACGTATAGTTTGTGGTTTCATGTCTGTGATTGCCTCGACGGTGATCTGTTTTAACTCCTACGTTATTTGAGTTTTTCACCACTTGGTTGGTACACTAACGGTCTTTTAAAAGATGTAACGATTACAAAGTGAAAAGATACTTTGTTTGCGACTGTGGCACGTACTGTGTGGTTTCTAATATATTATAATATACGAGAAAGAAGGAAAAGATAACCAAACGATGAAAACCTGGGAAAATAATGTTTGCCGAGCTGTGATTTTTTACGTCAATTACAACGAGCAAAAGTACAACCGTTATATTTTGTTATATATATATACCTGACAAGCGCTAAGAACGAGCCTCACTCACTTGCATTATCAGCGAATTTCATGAAAACATAACTGTTTACGCGGTCACCACGCGTACCATGGAAATTCACTGAGAATGCAGTCGAGGCGGTGCAGCGCAATTGATTGCAATTACCGATTTATTGTTCGCCCTAACGCACAAACGTACACACATACCCACATATACGCACTCACAATACATACATGCACGAACATTTCTCATATCGACTACGCTAACGATGTCATTGTACTTCCATGCTTTTTTACGTTATTGAATTTCAGCGACCGCATGATTAAGCGATTGATACGAGCGACTGTAGCGCAGCTTAGAGCAGTGGTAGTTTTTTATCGAAAGCCGATGCGAACGTTATACATTTTCTTTTTTCTGCGACAGAAATAGAATATTATACGTAACAGTTAAAATGTAGAACTTATGTCGTTCAAATGCGTTGATATATTTTTCTTTTTATTTTGAAAAATCCAGTTTTGTTCTTTTATACGACAAATTTTACATTTATCCAAATTATAATTGCATCGTATATGTACATATAGTGTACATAAACTGTTGATATAATGTAAATCTTAAGATTTGTGAAAATACCGTTAAACTTAAGATTTTTTATAAATTCACTTTATGCTCGCAAGTAATTATAATTATGAGAATTTAAAATACTTTTATTTAGAAAATTTCCAGAAACTGGATTTTTATTTTACGTCTTTATATGCTTATATACTGTCATATTTTGCATGCGTTTATTCCGTTTTCGCCTCTGCATTATCATTTATCAAAATATATTATCAAACTTTTTATTTCTTTAATAAATTAAAAGTAAGTTTGAATTTAACAATTAAATTTTAAACTGATGAAACCAATTGTTTCAATTAAAGTTAATAACAATAGATAAAAAAAAAATCAAATCTTTAAAATATAATTTGTAGAACTAAACAATTTTTGTCAACGATATATTGTTAAATTCAAACTATATTTTTCTTCGTACATTTACGAACTTTGCCTTTATTTTAAGAGCATGAATTTCTCGGCACGTCGAGCACAACGAGTCTTGCATGCGATAAATGTAGAAATCTCGAGGAGATTCGACAAAAATCCATATACACACATACACAAAGCTGCCGAGAGTAAGAAGACAATCAACGCCGCGTATACGAGAGAGCCGAATTAGGGTCTTTGTTTAGGTATTGTATCTAGTCGATATATTAATTTTTCTTCGTCGCGTGAGACGCGGCTTCTTTCTTTTTTAAGGAATAAAATGAATAAGAGAACAGGAGCCTCGGGATAAGACGATAACACGCGGTAGACGATATACACTATACAATATATGTAGCGTTTGCATAGCGTTTAATGTACATTTGTATTTAAAATTTAGCGAGGCGAAGTATTTGCGGCGAATTCACGAATTGACTCCCTTAAGTGTCCTTATTAGTAGTTATATATTTCGAGTGCGCATTATTATATTATAATTGTAAACGATAAACGCTAGAAAGCATGATGAATCTACTTTCGAACGCGTGATTTCGTCGAGGTTATTAACGAGTTATTTACAATGTTTGCATAACTTGTATTTTATCGAATAAATATACAATGTTACTTATTGAATAATTTTTTGGTTTCACTTTTAATTGCCTCAATAATCAATTTATTTATAACATTTCAATGTTTCAATTTACTTTTCTTATTTAAATCCATTCCATGATATTATTGTTTTGCAGTTAAAATAAATGTATAAATAACATTTTAATTAAACTGAATTGAATGAATTCTCATTTCAAATTTTACGTAAAGAAATCGAAAATAAAGAAACTTTAATTATTGCATTGAAATCGTTAGCTCCTTGATTCAATTTGTAACTACACTAACTAAGTCTAAAGTAATTTTAACAATTTAAATAAAGTTCAATATTACAAATTTAATGGCTCAAATAAAAGAGAAATTTGAACTCGTGTTATTTTGTAAACGAAGGCTACAAAGCATTTCTTTCTGACTTCTGAAATGTATATATTCTTAAATCTTACAAATTTAACAAGTGCGAGACCATTGACTAGACTTTAAAAACAAATAATATCCATAAAAATATATGTACATTAAAGTGACAATTTTAAATTGTAAGTATAATGCAGTATTACTTACTCTTTACTATGTCATAAATAGTTTACAAGTTCACTATACACAACCTAAATGACAGGAGCAGGACACTACATCAAACGTAATATTCACTTATACAATTTATAAAGTGATTATTCATATACTCTCAACCAAAAATCTTCAATCATTAACTTCGCACTTTTCGTTTACTTGCTCATAGACATCTTTCTGCGCCCTAGATAAAAAAAGAAACAATCTCAAATGATAAAACATACACACCATCTTACTTATAATTCCTTTACACATGAACCATCCTCATACTTCTTATTCCTGGACCTTGAGTTCTCGGTATCTTTCTGCGCTGACTGATTGATGACAGCGCCCATGAGTAGCGAAGGTAGGGCGCACTCCATGAACTTGACCCTCTCGGCGAGGGCGGCTTGACGCGCCTCCAGTGTCGCGTTGCGTTTCTCGTATTTGCTCAGCAATTGCTCGAAGAAGCTGCTGCGTCTACGCTGCCGTTGCTCCACTGCTGTGTGGGTTCTGTCATGAGCTTGCTCTTTTGAAGGTTCCATGGTTTAGTTGGCTATATCCGTTTCAGATTAATAGAGGGGTTGATATATAAACAGGTGTAAGTTTTTTTTTAATAATTTGAGATAATCGAAAAGTGCCGGTAACATGTACGAAAATTTTAAGTTTTTAAGGATGGGAAGGTTACATGGATGTTTTAAAATAGAGAATAAGCGTGAAGGTAACTGATTATTTTTCCACGTTAGGTATATATAACGTGTGATTATTGTAATATTGGGATAGTATTCCTTTTATAGTTTCAAAGTACAAAAATATTTTTTTATTGATTTTATACAATTGTAAATTCTAATTGAATTGTAAATTATGAATCTTTTCATCAGTTCAAAATATAATTTTATATTCTTTGGGAGGATAACAATGATTTATAATTTTATAAATGCATTTTAGTGGTGATAATATCATAAGTGCTGTCTGAATATGTTCACAATGTAACTGCATTTTATAACCTTTTTGGATTCACGAGGGAAAAATTAATGTTACTTTCTAATGATTTAAAGAGAACGGCGGATACAGTTAAAATTTAAGTCCGAAATGAAATTTAAAAGTACTTAATCAACTATAGCAAGTCTTATAATAATAAATTAAGAAGTTATGTGGTTACAATAATTATTACAAGTCATAACCAATATTAGCTAAACCAAAAATACATTATCCTCCTAATAAAATACCGTAGAATGAAAATTTTCTTAAAACTTAGTGTAAAGGAAAATAATGGATTTAACACTAGAAGAAAATGCAGTAAGTTTAAGTGAACACTTAATGAGATAAGATATTTACATTTTTAGTGCATTTTAATAGAAGGTTAACATGAATCATGCCTATTAATATATATATCTAAATATTTAGACTCCAGAAGTCAGAAATGTTCCTGAAATACCCGAAGATCGATTATTTGAGAACATTAAATTATCAGATTTGGCTAGTAAATTCGAGGCTATTCTTCAAAGAGTAAAGGTGATCATTTTTGCGTTAAAATTAAGTACAAAAATTATTTATAAAATTATTCATACCTGAAAGATTACTAGTTCACACTTACAAATAAATAATGGATAGTTATACAATATATCCTCTACAGGAACTTGAATTACGTCATTTAATCGAACCGATAGAGGCAGCAGCCCAAAAGTTACGACAATTAGATATTATTACGGAAAAATTAGCTTGTGATTATTATGATGATCACGTATGTGCCAACAAAGATTGTTGTAATGTAAGTTATGGAGTAATTTTAATCATGACCAAAGGACAAAAAATACTAATCATCTAATAAATTTCAATTTATTGAGATATAAAAATATTAAAAACCAAATTAATTATTTCTTGGGGCAAAGGAAAACTTAAACATATCGGAGGGCTCGTTTCACGACGCTCAGACTCACTGGCCCAAGAATTCCGGCGACACTCTCAACTCCTGTCTCTGTTCCACTGGCGTAAAAATCTGCTACGAGGAATCGGACCGAAGATCATCGAAGCCCCCGATCATCCCAAGCTTGCACAAAACTGAGACGTACTGCGTGGAAAAGACGAGCAAATGCGATCCTTGTCAGTGCGGGGTCGACGAGTCAGGCAAACGAACCAAGACACTCGATTGCAAATTGGCCGCCCGAGCGCGTAAGCAGAGAGACTCAACGCAATCGAGGCGCAACACGAATGGAAGTGATAATCGCGCAACGAGGCCTTACACAGCGGACCCCAAATTAGCCGGGGACACATCGCCGAGAAGATCGCTCAACACAGGCGACGTGGTTGTAGAAAGACGCATATCGAATTCCAAGATCGAGGTGCAGACAAATCTCAACGAGTTGAGCCTGAACGTAAACAAGGAGAACAGAGTTATCACGGACACGGTGACGTACATCGGTGCGAAGGATAGAAGCCAGGGTGTGCTTTGTAATCTGTCGAGTGAATCCTCTACGGTAAGAGGCGCGATGATTGCCTATATGACGAGGATTATCTTATTTCACGCGGATGATATTTATAACTGAAATGGAATTCAGTCTCCTTTGTTATTTCTAGGAAGAGTACGATTCAGGAAGTACGAGCGATGATGTTTATAGCAGTAGCTTAGCGTCCAAAGGTAATTGCTTTTCAAATGGGTTCAGCGGTATTATTTTTTCTTTTTTTTTTTTAAAGATAGGTTAAAACTTCTTTTTTTGTATGCGTTGATTCACAAAGGCTGAAACAAAGAAACTTCATAATTGGATTTTTAAGCTAAAGTGTTTTTTACAACTTTGGTGTACACTCGAATTAAAACTATGGTATATTGAGAAACGGCGTGAAAATTGGATTTTACGATATTATGTACTTAGTAATATCATATAAGTACTGGATGATCCATTGTAATACATAATTGAGATTTGTTTTCTTAAAATCTAAAACACTTTTTTTAATTTACATATAGATGTATCATAATTGAGGGTAATCATTAAATAAAATTCTCTATATCGTTTACCAATATAACCATTCAACTATAACAATGGTCCTTAATTGCTTGGGAAAAAATTATAAATTTAACTTGCGTAACGTTACCTTTTTATAGGGATTTTACTAAATACTAATAATACTGTAAATATTGTTAATTTTATATTTATTTTGCCTTATCAGTAATTAGATTGATCATAATTCATTCGTTATTTGCCATATGCAAGGTTGAAAATTACCATTATTTCAATGACTTAAATAAAATGTTCAATTCGAATTAGATAAATAAAAAGTTATTCTCATATTATAAATACCTGAATAATTTTACTGCGCCGTCATATCGCAATATAACGAGCTATAACACACGCTAACAGTTAACATTCGAAGCCTCGCATATATGTACGTAACACTCTTCTTTGCGCGATAATATGAATCTTTTCATCGTATTACACTGCGATGCGACCGGTATATATGAAAAGTAGCGGGACGCGCGCAAAGGAGTCAGATGAATATACACGTGAGCGAATCAAGGAAACGAGAGAGGCTCGTGCGCGCGAGAGTCACGTATATATGTATATGTATACATCGCAATATCGTATAGCACGAACCATAAACGCGAGGTAATAACAATAATAAAAGCGCATTGTTACAGTGGTTAATTTTTCAAAACAAACATTTTTACCGCGGCGTTGTGACGTTTTAGCGTGTGGAAAATCATTGTTATATTCAAAGGACGAATGGCTTTCAAATGAGGGCTATTCTTTTGCATTTCTTTTGTCGCGATGTTGCATTAGGAAATTTTATGATTTATTTTTCACTTATTAAGCGAATAGAAAAACGTAAGGATGCATTCCTGCTGGCTTATTGTTGTTTATGTATATGCATATGGTTGCAATAATGTTACAGCCTCGGGCAAATTGAAAGATGAAATTTTTACAGTGTGGATAATTAAATATTCATCATTCAATGTTAAGACAAACATTTTTAATTTTACATTTAATATCGTCTAATTTAATAATTATTTTATCATTTTCTGTAGGTTTTTGTTATAATCCTTTTGGATTTAAGGAAAGAAAAAACAATTCGTTATCAGAATCAAATGTAAGTTAAAAATCATCATTTAATTGTTGAGCAAACACATACTAAACCTTTAACACACGACAGTGCGGGATATATAATAACACAATAGTAAACATAATAAACTACATTGGCTACATTTTTTTTTAACCGCCACGTTTTCACTGCCACCCATATAAAGTAAAGTCAAAGCATCGAAAGAGAGAGAGAGAAAAGGTTGCAAACTATAACGCCTCGAACCCTCTGCACCATATTTAGTCCGACGCGTCGTAAAACGACGTCAGGGCATGTACAACAAAGACTGCAGTTTATGAACATCGCTACTCTCTGCAGCGTCAAACCAATTTCACTCTGATGCGCGTCTACACTAAAAAGTCTCTCTGCTTTTTCTTACCTTTTGCTTACCTCTCTCTCTCTCTCTCTCTCTCTCTCTCTCTCTCTCTCTCTCTCTCTCTCTCTCTCT
>JAWWEQ010001039.1:0-65812 GCA_035583055.1 Torymus tubicola
CTTCCCTTAGGAGTTATAAATTAATCAAAATCGGTCAAAAATGCAGAAAATGCTAAAATCACCAACTTTGACCCTCTAACACTAAAAAACTAGAAGTGAAAAAAATCTGAAAAAATTCAGGATAACATATGGGATGGTTACGAAGCGATTTAGGTAATTTGAAAAGAAACTTGACCTCTCGATTTACCAGAGAACTGCCCATATATATACACTTTAGCTGCTAATATTTATTTATTTTTATCGGCAGCCCCTTATTATTTTTATACTGACAGAATTCTTATAATAAATACTATAACCACCTACTTTTTTGCTAAGCAATAGTATTTTATAATAATACCACGAATCATTAATCAGCAAAAAAAAAATAGATGTGACCATAAGCTCCGTGTAAAAATATGCTATTTTTCAACTGTTTTTCTTAATAATTTGGTCGGCGAACTTAAATGGTTTCTTAGCACCTATGAAAAGTTTAAGACTTAAAAAATATTTTAGTCAAGTTTTCAAATTAATTTAGTATTTTGCAAAAGTCGCTCATGCTACCTTAAGTACACATTATAGTTGCGTCAATTTTTTTTTGTGTTGTTTAATTTAAGCTAGGCTGATCTGTTTTTTCAGTGTTCTAATAGAACATACAAGAATATGGGATAATAAAGCTCCTGTTTTTTACTCTTAGAGTTGTCAGTCGCAGGCTATGTACTAAAAATAAAGCTCACTTAACAACAACGAAACATATCCTTCCCCGTAAACGAGTTGCGCCTGTCTCCGATATAGGCGCAGTAGTAAGGCAAGCGATCCCATACTTCAGGGCAAACGGTGTGTCAAAAGTGGGTGATCGGACGCGCGCAGCAAAGGGGTCACTGGCGAACTGTGACCGAGACAAACGCTGTACCAAATTTTTTTCAAGTACAGCATGAATTTTCAGCGGGCAAATTGTGTTATGCAATGCAGCAGTGACATGGATATAGTGAGATCATAAAAAACTAAGAAGATTTTCTGAAGTATATAGAAAAAATATTAATTTCGTATATCCGACAATAAAACCGCTACCACGACTAATCGGTGGTTAACAACAACAAAAATCTTTCTGTCCTCAAATATGAGCTAGAATGAGCATATATTTACAGAATTTCTTTCAAAGTACATATACTTTATGTGATTTGCATGGACATGACTTATTGACTGACAACAACATATATATACACTCTTAATGTTATTACTATATGAAAATACTAATACTTCAATTGGACTATGCATATTTTGTTGATATTATATATGCCACAAAAGCTGAAACTGAAAGTTCATTTACTCATAGATGTTGGTAATTTTATCATTAATTTACATTCAAATAAATTATTGCATCATATTGAAATAGATATTTTTTCAATTGAACAATGGTATATCGAATACTTTTTTGGGGATGGTAAGAACAATAAATAAGGTCATTCTCAGGTATGTTACAGCGTACTTTAATATTTCAAATTCAGCAATTGTCATTGAAGACAAAGCATGGTTAAAATTTTTCCGTAAAGACTACCGCGAAATTCACGGGAAAAATTATCGGTGTCTATGGTAACTGAGGAACACTAGAATGTTCCGAAACTTTGTACGGTGCACACAGGAAGATTTCCTGTGATGTCGTGGTAAAAATTTCAGGTTTCAAAACATTCGTACTAACCTATTTACTTTCATATTCGTGCTTTATTCCGTAGCTTCTAAATATTATTCAAAATTTGAGTGTTTTAAAATATTTTTTACCTTTTATTTGACGAAAAAAGATAAAACAGTGAATTTATCTTCAAGTCAATGATTTGCATTTGTACTCAGTAAGTACTACCAAATGTTGAATAGAAAATAATTTCATCACAAAATAGAAATTAAACTTTCTAGCTAAAAAATATTTTATAAATCGAAAAAATCATGTTTTAATGAAAAATAAAAAAAAAACTTTTTCTTCAGAAATATTGAACATACTTCTCTGCGTACAGTCAAATGATCTCTATTTTATACACTAAATACTAGAATTATCAATAGAGTCAAAGTAAAATACTCTTCTGAGATAGACACACCCTTAAATCCTAGACAATCTGGACAATGCAGAGACCGACTCGCTAAAGGAAATGAATGAGCATTCCAGGCGCGCGAACTGTGGCATCGTACCTCGGTGCACTTTCTCATCTATATTTCCCCTATAAAGAAGTGCAAGGGCCACACGTGCAGCGCGCGGGCGCAACAGCGAAAGCATTCCATATGCAGTTTTCTAATTGCTCTATATAGCGCTCCCCCAGACAATTCGAGCGAAAAAACGCTGCAATAATGTATATCTCGTTCGACGCCTAGTGCGCCTAGTATATATTTATTATGCGGCTGTCCCGCCCGCCAGGGCGTGGTATATGTTTGAGACTCTTTGGCATTATGTGTGTGTCTGTATTAGTATTCGTTCGCGAGTGTTGTTCGCTTGCTCACGCGCTCGCAAGATGCAGCTGAGTTATATCGTGGCCGGGTTCTCGAGCCGAGTTAAGTGCGGGTAGCAGGAGCGCGCGAGCAGTGAGGTGGGCGCGAACCTTCGCAACCTCGTATAAAACGCCCCTCTCAGCATCGCGCTCCTGCACTGTGTCTTTTATCCACTCTTGCGGCGTGGTCCACGCTGTCGTCCCGCGTCATGAGTACTACGCTCGTAAGTGATTAACGATTTTTCTATAACTATTCAACGATTTTGTGAAAATTTTTCTTTCAGCGAGTGTTGTGATTCTATTGCATATATTTTATTGCGTTTACGAATGAACATTATTTAACAATTGTGTGCTTCGATTTATATGGGCAAGTGATGACATTTATCGATAGAAACTTACAACGTGATATACATTAAACATGTGTTTTATCTTTTAATTATCTGCCATTGCTTTCAAATTTAACGTTTGTGTAATTACCACATCCAATAAAGTGTTTTTAGTTATTTTTCTACTAAATTTGATTTCCATTGCATTTTTAATTTTTAAAATTTACCCTTTTCTTTCGAAACGAAAAAAAACGTTTTTAATTTTAGCATTTTATCTATTTCTTAAAAATTTAAGTGAACTTACATAGTTTTGATTGCAATTTTTTTTTAAATGATTTCTTTTCATTTAGACATTCATTAATTTTTTCAACGGACATGCATTAATTTGAAAAAGAAAAGCGGATTTGAGAGATTTTGATCAATTCAATCTAATTTAATTCAAAATATCATTAAAATGCGTTTATAGAAAAATAGTCATTTTAAAAATATATTTTATAAGTTTTTTAATTTTCTAATATAAATAGGGTTTAATCAATCATACCAATTTTCTGTAGCATAACTAAAGTTTATAATGTATTTCCTGATTTATATGTTCATTTAAATTACAAATAAAGTTCAGAACACCATAAAATTTCTTTGTTTAGTTGAAACGCATTCGTAAGTTTTAAACCGGTTATGCTAAAGAATAGTGAAAACGATCTCGTACATTCTACATTACAATATTGTACTTACAATAATATTACATACTTCTTGATTCAATGAAAAAACTGCATGAATTTTTTAAAGAATCGTTAAAAGACTACCACTTTTTAATCGTAACAAACCATTCGTTGAAGCACTTATCGTTAAAGTAATGATTAAGCTGTTATTCCCTCGCGGACTTGCTCATTATCTTTGCGTCACCTTGACTGCCGCTCAAATGCACGTGACCGAATTCATCTGCATCCTCCCGCTTTCGCCTCTTTCCAGATAATCCTGCTCGGCGCTTTAGCGCTGGCCAGGGCCCAAGTGGACTCTCAGAACGCGGCAATTTTGAAGGACTCGCGCTATCTCTCAGGAGACGGGACCTTCGGAGCTGCATACTCACAGGAGGATGGCGTCGAATTCAAGGAGGAAAGTGACGAGTATGGAAACCGACGAGGCTCGTACTCCTACGTAGATCCTACGGGACAAAGGCGCACCGTCACCTACACTGCGGGCGTCAACGGCTTTCAGGTACAGACGCAATGCAATTTCCAAACGACAATGGGCGTTCATTTTTCTTTTCTTCCTGCGCTCGCGCGCAGATTTTATTCTATACCGTTTACACATCATTAAGGGGTTTGGTTTAGTTTGCATAAAGTTGAAAGAGTATATTTATAGTGTTTACGTGGGAACGTTGCGTCCAAGTTCGATAACATTTTTAAGAAACAATCAATAGTTGCATCAGTTGAAAGTGTACATAGGTATTACGTACAACGATATATAAGGATTAGCTCCATTGAATATGCTTACGAAGCGGTGAACTGTGAAAATATTTCTTAAAGTGCAATGACCTTTTTAGAAGCGTTTGAAATTGCATCACGAAAAAATGTCTACCGCACCAGTGTATATATATACCGTATGTAACGAAATGCATTATGTAACACGGTAATTGAATTCTTCTGTTATACTTCCACTCCTTTTTAGATCATTGTTTAATACGATCTGATAGTACGTTACGACTCTTTCAATTTCTTTGTAAGCTTTTACTATATATATATATATACACACACACACACACATTTATACTGTGTACATTACATGTCTTTCTTATATACTTTATTGAGTTACAATTATATAGTTCAATTTTTCTTATTTTCTATTAGTTTTCAATTTTTTAAAAATATTTTATCCATAATTCATATATATATATATTATACAAGCTATAATATACACTCTACGGAAAAACAATAACCAATGAATCGGTATTACCTTATCCGAACTATGACACGCGTAGGCGAGCGGTGACCACATACCACCGCAACCACCACCGCCCACGCCACCACAACCGGAGTACGTGCCGCTAGCACAATACAATCCACCGGACTACCAGCCACCGGCAAATTTACCGGTACCGGCGCCTCAACGTCCACCGCGTTATCAACTCGTGCGCCAACCTTACCAGCCCCAGTACGAGACACAAGAGCCGGCGTACGATCCTCAACCGCGAGCTGCAGCCATCCAGCAACCGCGCTATTACAACCCACCGCCTCGCGTTCCGCCACCCAGGTATAACCGACCGATAGCACCTCAACCTGACCCAGTAAGTAAAATATTCATTTTTTTTTTTAATGTTATTAATGAATGAATTTTTAATACAATGCAACAATAAACTAAATGAGAAACGGTGTTGTATGAAACCTCCATTTCGATGATTCAATAAACGAGTATACACGGGTATCGTTATAGGTTTAGAGCTATGCATGCGAGAACCTCGTTTCAACATTTATCTCCATTTTATTTTCGTGTCGTAAATACTTATAGCGTGAGAGTTTAATAACCTGCCAATAATGATCCCGCGAATGTGCACTAAAAAAATTATTATAGGGAGAGACCTTTGGAAATAAAAAATACTTAGTTGACTAAAGCAAATTTATTTTGAAGTAGGTAAATATTATTACTCATTTAACATTTAACGCGTACCGAAATACCGCTTAAGCTCTAGTAATTACAATCGGAAAATGAATCTATCTTATTTGAATTAAATGATCGATATATATCAGATTCGACGATATCTATTTCGTTTGATTTTAGTATAGGATTATTGATAGTCAAAAATAAAATTTTTTGTTTTTAGTTTGATTTTGCAAGTTGATTTTTCTAAAAGATAAGGCGTGAGTTTAAAATGCAGCTATTACTAGCAATATTCTCAGTATAGTAGTCTTTACTGTTGAATACTATAAAACTTATGTCTTCAAAAGCAAGAAAACATTCCTTTTCGTAACATCAGGATAACTCATAATAAAATTTAATAACATAGATCGTTTCCATTAATTTCCCAGGCAACTATATTGGTTTTCTATTCAATTCTAGTACAATTCACCTTACCCGGAGCACCCAGCCAGTTCTCTGCGCTACGAATCCAAATACGAATCAGCGCGATACCCAGTCGGGCCACTTGGTTCACCGTACAGACCACCAGCCCAACCAACCCCAGCCCCACCGCTTCGCTACCACTACAATGAGATAACGACACCGGCGCCGAGAAGGTTCTATCCACCTGGAAAACTGGACTTCAATAGGACACCCGATGGTTTCTCCTACACCTTCAGCAAGAGTTGAAAAAATCATGCTCGCGAAAAGAAATCGCGTACGTTGAGGATGACTCGGCTACGGTGAAAGGGATTTCGATGAAGACAGTGCGGTTAATCACGAGTAATGTGCTGAGTGAGAGGATCTTTGCAGTTTTTTTTCTTGTTTCTATATCATTTGACCTTTCAAATTTCCTATATGTAAATCAAAGCAGCATCATTCTCTCCATTTCGCACGATAATTCTTTTATATTGCACGATAAAATTCTTTCTTTCATCATTATCAAATTTCTCGTTCAGTTTTGTTGTTTTTATTGAGTATCCGAAAAGTTTTGCATCTGTGATAATGAATCTGAAAATCAAAAATATATACACTCTATAATAGATATATGCGTTCAATATGTTAGTGAAAAGATTGAAAAATACCTTATTCACGTAAATTTTATTTGTAATAAAGGTTAATAAATATTTTAAAGTTAAATATTGAATTTTTATATTTTATTTACAAACGTTACAATAAACATAAAAAAATAAGTAAGTTATAATGACGTTCTGCTTGCTACTGAGTACTCCATAAAACTTGTTTTTAAAATGTAGTTGTTGGAAAATCTTTACTTTAGCTTTGCATTCGCTTTAAGCAGTCTAGTTACTAATTAATTTAAAAAAAGGTGAAGGGTGATCGTTATCAATTTACATTTACGGAGAATGTTTTTCAAAACATCTTTTGCTGTTCCTCAAGACGCTACAGATTCCAAAATGAAACCACATATAGTACTTTAGTAAATTGTATGCAGTTAATCAGTACTTTTTTTATAAATGAATTGATTACAAAAAAATGAAGACTGTTCGATAAAATATAACAAGTAGATGTAATCATTTAGAGTAGTCTTTTTAATTGTTGTATAGCTTATTTTTAAAAAACTATGTTTTTATTCAAATTAAATCATCTTTGCAAAAAGTTTATCTTCTCTTTTATTTTATTTTTTTTCGCTTTATTTTTTAATATACTATAACATATATTTTATAATACTGCAGATCAATCAATTCCTTTGCAAGGAACATTTCATGAAATACCCATTTAAATAAAAGACAAAGTTCAGCCAATTAAGGAACTTATATGTAAAATAGCAGAGATATATATACTATAAGAAAATTGTTGCAGGCGCGATGCACCCAATCAGCTGGTAAAACATTGAATAAAAAGTCAAGTGAAGTCGGGGTGGTAGCATCTGCCCCTTATAAAGTTCACATTCTCAGCTCCTTCCCAGCGACTCGATTCACTTTCATCTTCTTACCTTTGATTCCTCGTGGTACTTAACCGTGTGACGCAACGTCTCCGACCGATCCCGCCACAATCACGCCCTGAACTCGCGCGCTCCGACCTATAGCTACAGATTTTTTTTTCTTTGTTTTCCCGACGAGCGAATGATTGCTCGAACTGTTTACAACGCGGTATCCTCCCGACAGCGCGGCTTTCTGTGGGAATAAACTCGACGAGCGTCACAAAAAAATCGGCACGCTTTGATCGATCATCTTACAACTCCTTAATTGCCGGTGAAAAAAACACCCGTGTACATCCAGTATTAGATATCTTGGGTAATGTTCGCGAGTTTATATTCAGATTTGCACTTTGTTATTTAATGCAAGTGTGAGGTGAATTTCACACAGTATTCAAGAATCAATTTACACGAATTGGATGTGTATATTATTGCATCATTGCTCATGATCATAATAATATACAACTATATAATTTTGAAAACAGTTTTATGTTCTCTTTGCAAAAGGTAGGAATTATTTTTGCTATTATTTATGGTAAATTTCTCCTTAAAATCTTTGTAAAAAATACGTTTAATCGGCAGAATCGTGTATAGACAACGCAGCACTCATTTGTGTATCCAGACTACAAAATCACAAGGTTTCGTTCAATAAATCATGACTTTTGCATAACACCGACGACTGCAGTTCTGCAAAGAAAAGTACCATCGCGTGTTCGGCCGATCCTCGATTTACGATAAGGGCGCCAAATGTAAGTTCCCATGATATAAAACGGCAGGGATCGCACGAAAAATACATATATAAAAGGACTCTCTGTGCATTGACTCGATCGCATAATAGAAACAACAAGTATCCAAGAGAAGTGAGGGTCAGGTGAAAGTGCGCGCTATCAGGTGCATATTCGGAATTCATAATGCTCGACTTATCGGCGCAGATCGTTTATTATGGGAGCAGCATTTCTCGAGTTCCTGAACCCCGGAGATTGAAGCTGGTTCGCCTTCGGCCGCGCCCTCGACGTCGACAGAACTGCTATATGTACTTTTCTGCTGCCTGCCTTTGTCAACAACAATTTGATTCTTTAAATAAATCTGCGGCTATGAATTTTTCTTATAAATTATAGTCTTTTTAGTAATGATCATAATAACAAATGATTCAATTATAAACTTATATTTAATGTCTGGACCTTATTTAAAAAATAACAAAATTATCCAAGAATTATATAAGAATGAAAAATAATAAAAATCGATTTTTTTATTAATATTATTTTAATAGCGGAATAAGTTCTTACCAGATTTTGACTTTTATCTTACTGAGAGAAAATGTAAGGAATGCCAACAAAAATTTTACTTTACGTTGATAATATTTCAACTATCTGTGAATATAATTTAACTTGTGAAATTCAACCTCATCCATTTGGTAAGATCTAGTAGTAGATATTAAAATATAATATTTTCTGACGTTATTTGCAAAATTATTAAACGTTGCATAAATTGTAACGTATAAATATTTTAATAAAATATGTATAATGTATATAACGTATAATTCTTTTTCTTTTTATTATTTAATCTTTTCTTTTGTAAACAAAGGTGAATTAAAAGATATAAAGTATTTAAATATGTAAATGATATCATACGATTTATTTATAAAGGTATATGAGTATACATTGTATTTCATGATTATGGCAGTAGATCACTGACTCAGTTTAGTGGCGTAGATTTCAACAGTATAAAATTCACTTATTTAATTATCCATATTGAGCTAGTCTTATAACTGTATAAAACAAAAACTGATACTATTTATCTAAAAAAAAAAATTAAATTACACATCTAAAACTTATGCAAATACTCGCTTATTTCGAAAACAGCGATGGCAATGTACCTCCCAAGCACAAACTATATCTCATATGAAAGATAAAGTCAAGCAGAAGGCACCATATGTACTTTTAAACATATGTACATTATTTCAAAACACAACTTTTTCTTTTAATCTGATTTTTTACAGTTATCATTGCACATTATAGTCACTCCATTCGTTACAATGTACATACTGTAACTTTACATAATTTAGCCTTCAATAAATTCTCAGAAAATTTTGAAAATTGTAGTCTGCTATAAATACAGTCTTGAGTCAATTTATAGATATGGTAAATACTTTACCTAAATGTACAAACATAATTTCCACAGATATCTTCTTCACACATAACGCGATAAATTACACAATCATGAAATAATCACAAGTCTAAACAACTAAAAATTTTAGATTTCAAAATGAATAAACAATTTCTTTAAGAAATTAACAGCATCATTGCTAATCGTATTATAGAAACATAAATATGACGTGTGTTAGCATTAACAAAATATTATTTGAATGCTACGAGGAAGGAGGCACAACTCGCACAATTGTAAGAAAACATTAATATTTTCACAATCAAGTCAAACGTACAGGATGTAACAAAAAATAATATTTTCATAATCAACATTTTTACGAACTCATTTATAATTTTTCAAATTTGGATACATTGCTTAATAACAATTCATAGAACTTTCAAAGGTTTGAAAATAATCAGTTCTATTTTTAGGTTCAACTGCGATTCGTGCAAAACTACTTATTGTAGGAACAAATATTTTAACATAATATGTAACATTAAACTTATTAACATTTGTAGAGACAAATCTAAATTATTACAAATTCACTGGAATACATGTTAAAAACTATTGGAAGAAACATCTATTATATTATCAAATGACATATGTGTCAGAATTAATCTAACCAACGATATTATGGAAATACTAAACAGACTTTACGTGATTTTCCATTACACGTATTTTCCGTGATACCCACAGTCTTAACTAATTCTGTGGATGCGTTTATGAAACAGGCGTTAAGGAATCGGTTAAACCATAAATCATTTAAAGAAATCATTAAGTAATAATTAAAAACGAAATTTTTAAAACACTGA
This sequence comes from Torymus tubicola, assembly GCA_035583055.1. Lineage (NCBI taxonomy): Eukaryota > Metazoa > Arthropoda > Insecta > Hymenoptera > Torymidae > Torymus > Torymus tubicola. The sequence continues at coordinate 10,283 of JAWWEQ010001039.1, forward strand.
TTACACACTATAAAAGGTATAAAACAAATCTAAATACATCATAAAATGAAGTAACACTTAATAATGTTCTATTTCATAGCGAATTCTTTATAAACACTAACATAAACGATGGCAAAATAAAATTACAATCACAATAAGCAAACGAGATTGAGGATGAAATTTTATCATCCAAAAAGTCACCTAAGAATGTCTTATTTACAATAACATTTTAGGTATATTAACTATACTGTTGCTAGAGTTATTTAATTTGTTCAACGCTTTTTTTTTAATTATAAGAAAGTATTCATGCTTGTAATAAAGCATGTTATGTTTTTTATGCTCTGACAATAATATTTTACCGATTTTAATGAATTTTCACTGTGCAGTTGATAATAAACTAGCCATTCAAATAAAAGTAATTTCTATACTTTATAACGATGTGTACAAAATTACATCAATTAAAAGAAACAATAAGTTTCAAATCACTCTGTACGAAATAATAAAAAAATTTATCTAAACAGATGTATAATGTTTCGAATTATTAATGTTTATTCTCAACTGCGCCTGATGATACAAACTCATTTTCCAACTGTGCAACGTAATTTAACGTTTCTCATATCTTACACGCCATGCCTCGTATCGAAATATCATTATTTCTCGTATCTGTCATTCGCCAGTCATCAAAGCCTCGACGGCATGCATTAGAACCAGCTAGCAGTTCAGGGTATGACGTGAATGGGGGAGACCATCGCGCTGTAGGGCAAGCAGTGCCGACGACGCAGCTCGAGGAGGTTCTAGCTGCATAAGCCCGTTGGGTCAACGAGTCCGCGGGCGATAAGCTCGGCAGTCGCCGGATCCTGCTTGACGGAAGAAGCGACAGCAGCGGCAGCCCCCTGCTGAAGGTGCGGTTCAAAATGCGAGCGGACGTGAAGTATGAACTCAGTCTTGTCGGTGAAATCAGTGCGACACATCATGCAGTGATGCCTCTCTGCTGGATAAGGCTGCGGTGGTGGTACCGAGCCTGGGAAGTAGGCCGCGGCATGTTGGGGTGGTGCCGAGGCTTCCAAATGTGATCTGTTCAAATTAACGCGATTATTAACTGAGATTGTTTTTTCAAATTTTTATAAAAGTTCAGTATTTTTGTTATAATTCATAATGTAACCATTTAGGGAAAAATTTATAAATTTTACCTAGCATGCTGGGACCATTCTTCTCTGGTAGCTAACGCTCGACCGCACAATTCACACGTCCAGCTGACTGGTTCCTCTTTAGTCTTTTGAGAGCTATCAGAACGCTGCTGCTGCTGCTGTTGTTGCTGCTGTTGTGTTTGCTGTTGTTGGTCGTTGTGTAAATTGTTGACGGTAGGCGTCGATAGAGGAGTAACGCCCGGTCGATGTCGGAGTTTATTCATGTGTATCACTAATTTATCTCTCCTGGCAAATGCTTTTCCTGTGGACAAAACAAATTTGCATATGAGATTCAAATCTATTAGTAATAAAAACCAACTTTCTTGAATTTTGGAACAGTAACCAATAACGTAACATAATATTAAATTTCAAAATCTTTTTAACTAGCAAAGTATGCTATACGTATGTCAAGAACTTTACTCCAACTTTAAGATATGCTTTCGAGCATAAAAACGAAGAAAACTTTGCGTTAAGAAAATGTTTAAAAAAAAGACTTCTTCGAATAATAATCAAAAGATCTACAAGAAAAACACATATACAACTTTAGAATTAAAAAATTAAATTAAACCAAGAGCGTTGATGAAAAAGGCACCAGAATATAGGCAGAATTAATATGTACATCTTAGTGAATTTTTAATGTATTTTCTTTGCTCAATTTCAAACTAATGTATTTTTAAAATTCCAAAAAAAAGTCGAAAACTTTCTTTAAAAAGTTCGACTTGCCGTACCCTATTAAAATTAAATTAATAAAATGGATACCGGACGAAACATTTCAGGAATTTTTTTTATGGATTTAATTTTCCGCCTTTATATAGTTCTATATACAACTTAAAATTGTTTAAAAATGAATAATCTTTTAAACATTTTTTTAAAACAAAACTAAGAGTATCTATAACTCAAGTCTTTTTTTAAAGTGTCGGTCTATTATTATGGCTTCCTTCATATCATCACGTTCAAAACCATATCCAAAGTTTTAGCAAAATTTCTCACTGCCACGTCGTATGATTTTTTAGCAAGTTTCGATTGAATTTATTCGATAGTGTATTTAATCCGATCAAAATAAAGATTTCACTGTATTGCGCAAATTTTTAGCTGTTTTATTTATTTGTGAGAAATTATTTCGTTGCGTCCCAACGTTGCAAACTTCAGACCCATCATATACTTATATATAAAAGTAAAAAAAAAAGAAATTTTAAAAAGAAGATCGCTAATAGTATCAGGTAGTTCCGTTTCCTCTTACCGCAGACTTCGCAGGAGTAGGGCTTCTCGCCAGTGTGTATGCGCATGTGGATGACAAGCTTGTCCTTGCGGGCGAGTCCCTTGCCGCAGACGGTGCAGGCGAAGGCTTTGGTCGTGGGCTCACCGGTGTTGGTCGCCTTTGACACCGAACCCGGCCTCGTCAGGCCGCCCGTTGCGTTCGAGCCGCGTAGCGACTGCTGGCTCACCGACGTCCCCTGGCCACGACTGTTGCCAAACTGCGACTCCGTGCTACCCGGGAATGCCGGCATCCCCACGCCAGGCCGCATTGCCGAGGTATAATCTGGGGACCTAAAATACATTTTTTTTATTATTAATCATTTTTCAACTCCATCGTCGACGAAAATTTTACCATGTGCCGATGGAGCGTAAAACGCGAACGCCATCGTCGTAGCCAAGTCCGTCGTCGGGCAGTGTGAAGGTGGGATTGGGCGCCTGAGGTGGCGCGCTAGGAACAGGCGCCGAGAGCAGTCGAGCCTGGGCTGCTTGCTGAGCCATGTGCTGTTGGACGGCAGCATGCGCCACTGCATGAGCTTCCATGTACGCCGAGCGCTGATGGTGCTGACCGTTCGACATCTTGTCTTTTTCGCTCTGAGACATACAAAAAGATCTTCTATACCTCTCATTGCTTCTACGTTTTAGTTTGCCAGCTCATTAGATGACATTTTTCTCAATATTTTCAAAATACTAGAACATTCATTCGTTGTTAATGCTGATAATTTTTATCAATTTCATATTCATATTATGGTTTCGTCTTTTATATAAGCAAAGTTTTTTATTGCTCTGTAGATTTAACAATTTTTTTTTGTTTTGAATTAGTGTGCCTTTGTGCTTTTCAAAAAGCAATGCATACAGTACACGGTAATGTTGATCAAGTATAAGATTGTTGACAATTTAGAGAAATTTTGAGATGCAAACAACGTAAAAAAGAATATTTGTACAGTTGCATTCACGAAAACACTGTATTACAATCACCCAACCAAGTATATACATCTATGAATTGGGAATTTATGGTATATTTTTTTTTTAATTTTTTCAGGTAAAATTGCATCTGATGTTTTATTTGTAGTCATCGTAATGAATATAAAATTATGCTAAATTTATTTAGAGCAAAAAATAGAACATGTATCAAATTACCAATCTGATAACTTATTTATAAGAGCGACGCATATTTGTCATACTCACGCAAAATACTTTGAAGCTCTTTTCAAAATCGAAATTCCCTGATGTGTTGCTGTAGTTTAAATACTGCATTTTTTGTGAATGCATGAATATGTCGTTTGTTCACTTTCAGTTCACATCACAAGTAGTATGCACATTTACAGAAGCTATCATTTTATATCTTACATTTATTTTTGCTTGTGATCCATAACAACTATAAATAAATATTAAAATTAAATTCCAATTGAATAATGCAATATGTTGTTCCTTACAAACGGAGTGAAAAATTTGTCCATACTATCTTAAAAAAAATACTTGGGTAAATTCGCAGGCTTTTATAAAACAAATGGATCACCTACATGTGGGAGAAGCAAACCGCGAACCCGAAACACGTATATCTATACTATATATGTATGTACTAGAGGACGACCGCCGGGCTCGCGCGCGGGAGGAACTCACGCGAGTATAAGAGCGCTGCAGCAGCCTCGCGAGACACACAGCAGCTGCCCGCGGCATCGCACGGCGATCTACGTCGTCGGCGGTGCGCCGTCGCCGCCACGGGGCTGCTGCTGCTGCTGCCGCCGTGCGCTGCAATAACGAGCGAGCGAAACAAGGCCTCCGAGCTAGCTCTCCTCTCTCGGATCTTTCTCACGAACGAGAAAGAGGGAAAGAGAGATGGAGAAAGAGGGAGCGAGGAGAGAAAGAGAGAACGTCGCGGGAACGGGGGGAGAAGGACGATGTGTGCTGCTGCTGTATGTGTAGCCTACGTGTGTGCCGATGCGGCAACGGGAGCGAGAGATTTAACGGAGCGGAAGATTTTGAAAAATCGAACGAGCTGAGAATAAGGGGAGTAAGAGGGAACGCTAGGAGATTTGCATAAAGATATCGTTCTTTTCAAATTTACTATTGCATGAATATGGCAATTATTGTACAGTCAATTTTAGATGATTAAGGGTCTATAAATATGTATGCAATCGATTGATTTTTCTTGCTGTAAGTAACGAAATTTATATGAGATAGACTTGAGTAGGGCAATAAGATATTTTACTGGAATGTGAAAAAATTCAAAGATATTTTGCATAGTACAGGCCAGATATAAAGAAAACCACTAAAAGTAATTCGATAAATAAAAGTCTGTTGGAACTAATCAATCAGTATAGACTAAAATCGGAGTAAAACAACTATACTACATTTGATATTTTCATTGACGGCATATAGAGCCATAAGTAAAATTCCAAAGTTACGTTAAATATACCGCAACTATAAAAGCCAAGAATAGAAATCAATAAATAAAAAGGAAAACCTAGGGAGAAGGACATGAAAAATTCGATAATAAAAAAAGAACAAGGGCTACGCTTTCGACTCCAGCATTCGGCAGGACTCGGCTACTTCTTCGTATCCCTCGTTCTCTCGTCCTTTTTTCGTCTTTCAACTCGGTTGGCCAGCATACATACACACGCGCGTGTGTGCAAGAGAAAGAGAGAGAGAGAGAGAGAGAAAGAGAGCCCAGGCAGCAGCAGCAGTCTCCGGGACTGGCGCGTTATAGTACGAGTGTGTGAGTATTATATGTATATATACACATATATACGTGCGCGCGGAGCGACGTCGCCGAGTGAAAACGCGCGAGCGCGCGCGCGCACATCGCGCGCACGAGACGAAGGTCGACGAGAGAGGAGTATCGATCCTCCGGCAACGACCTTATGCACCGATGTATGTCCGCGGGCCGCCACCACCACCACCGTGCGAGCAGCCGAGCGGCCGAGCGTAGATACTACTATGCAGCGAACCGCTCGACCCCCGCGCCCGCGGATATTATTATCCTCGACAGCCTCGGGATGCATTAACAAACTTTCCGACTTTTCAGTAGCGGGTTTTTTTTAATAATTTACTATTTTTGGGTAATCGCTGTATTTACAATATTTATTTTTATAATATTGTTATGCTGTATCGGCATCTTAAGAAGTTAATTTAATTTTGAAGATTATTGATAAGAAAAATAAATCTTTTACATTATAAATGGTTTTGATCTATTATTATTCAGGTAAAGTTACATGTTCTGATTTTAAAGAACATGTTTTTTTTTATAAAGAAACTTATTTGCTTAATTTTGAAATTTAAATAAAATACAAAAAAAGCTCAGAAAATTAGTAAAGATTAATTGAAAATGAAACTCAAATGTAAGTGGCATGAAAGGTGATTCTAAACAAACGTTTAGTTAATATCTCTTAAATATTTTACGGGAAAAGTAAGACTTGTTGAAAGATACTCATAGGTATAAATAATAATAAAACGTTTTATATAATTGAGAAAACCGACTCGAAATGTCTCTATGTTATTTGTCAAATTGCATTAGAATCATTAATGATCCAATTTCATAAACGTTAAAACATAACATTTTCAAAAGTTAATCATGGAATTTACTATCCAAAGTTAATTAACAAACGTACTCTCCGTACAGTGAATACATCGTATAAATCTCCCACTATGTGGGAATGAAATTCGACCGGAGAACGGAATAATTTTATAGCTTGAGAAAGTCATAAAGTTAGGTAAAGCAGTTTTACGCTTAGATACGAATTATATAACTGTCTTAATGCGTGTCTGCAGCGCGGGGAAAATTTAAATTTCAAATGAAGCCCGAGGCTGGCCAGTGACAAAAACGGGGCGAGAGAGTATGTTGAATTTGCCAAACGACCGCAAAATGCAAGAGAACTCGGAGGGGGTGTCGCCGTCGCCGCGGCGTTCTGCGCTAAACGAGAAGAAAGAGTCTTGCAAAAGCCGGTTTTTAGAGAGAGTCCAAGTCTCGAGTTTTACAAAAGCCTTTACCCGGCACTATGTAAATTATAGCCGGACATTTTAATGCCTTTCAATATAGCGATTGCAAACTTGGACGGTCAATATTTTCAATGTAATGCGCGATAATAATTCTTTACATGCGCCTTGAAAGAGGTACTTTTATAAAATATGACAATTTTTCTGTTCATTATAGCAAAAGAATTTTAAAAAATGTCGAAAAACTGACACTTACGGATTTTAGTTTACTTGTGAAGCGTACTTGTGTCTAAAATTTAATAAATACTTGCCGAGACATTAACAATTGTCTTTACACAACAAAAATCTTATGGAAATATTAGAAAATGAAAGCTTAGACAAACTTTTTCACTCTCGTTCTTGTAAACGTCACCTTTCTCAAACATACGCATAAAAAATACAATGAGATTAACACTTGTTGTATAGGGCTGCAGCGAGACGGAACCTACGGAGGCCGAACGTTCGTTTTCTTTTTCCACAACTACGCACAGACAGCACCTATACACATAGACGAGGAATCGCCGATAATTGCACAAGTGAGGGTGTTCACACGAGAGCGACTAGCTCGGGTTAGCTCCCGGCACAACACTGACGTTCCTTACTACTATGCACGGCGCGCGCAGGGCTGCTGCTGCGCTTGCGCTTGCCACTCAGCGCTATACGAGGGCCGAGCTGTCGTCCTCCCTCTTCCCTCCCTGCGCGCACCTCTATACCTCCCTTTTGCGCTCTTTTCCCGGGGTGCCGCCACCGTCGGCGGTAACGCAGACTGTGCCTCTCTCTCTCTCTTTCTCTCTCGTACGCGCGCGTGTGGTGCGTCGGCCGGCTGACCTTGACACTGACATTGCCGCCGAACACACGTATATACATACACGGGGCGCACCACGAGGCCCATGATAGGATGCTGTGTGTGCATTGCCAGCCCGCGAGAACCGAACTCTCTCACTCCCTCGGTCTCGATATATTGGCTGATCGAATATATGAGAGGGAGAGGTGCATCGCTCTTTCGCGAACTAACGAAAATCTGCTACGCATGCGGCAATGCGATGGAGAGGAGGCAGAAAAGCTATGCAAGCTTTTGACATTCCCGATCATTGCACGCAAGTTGGAAAGTCTCGAGTAGCGATACCAATCAATTCTATTTATTTTTTTAAAATGTCAAAATTTTTATTATTATCGAACGTGTTTATAAATTTGTGGGATCGTATATTCGATTAATTTTCAATATATCATCTTCAATGTCAGGTGACTCTAACAACCATGAATAACAACCATAATAGTAACTTGAAGTTCCATTCAAATACACGTTTTTTATAAGAAAAACTTTTTATAAGAAATATTGTTTGTATTTGTACAAAATACTTTTCAAACTGTTGCAGAGTATTATTTTAGTCATGGATTCTATTTCTTCAGAACCAATGGTCTTTATTCAATTTTCAATTTTTACAAATTTGGATAAAATTCATTTTTTTTTAACTCTGAAAAGAGAAAATGAAAGCAATAGTACATTTCGACACGAGTGCGGTAGTCGATTGTGTAGCTCGCATAAATTGGGTTTTAACTATGATTCAGAGACCTAACCTCTCTTTTAATTGAACAATTAATAACCATAAAAATTTGATAATGATAATGGCACAAAGAGATGGTTCTGAAGTTTACATCGTTGAAGACCAACGAAATTTTAGAAAATTACTTTTATTTTTATTTTTAGATGTTAGATTATTAAATTTTAGACAGATTTAGCGTTTTACAGTATAGTAAAACATGAAAATGAAGATTTCACTGTAACTGTAGATTTTTAGCTGTTCTATTTATTTGTAAAAAGTTTTTTTGTTGCGCTCCAACGTTACAAATTTCAGACCCATACAAAGAGCATGGTCGACATACTTATCTTGAATTTAATGTTATTAAAATCATTAATAAAGTTGAATCAGAATAATGTAATCTCTGAATTAATATCTTTTATAAAATAACGAAAAATAAACTAATTTTTTTGTTCTTTATCTTTATTATCTATTGGGTTCACAAGAATTTCATCCATATTTTGAAAAACGAACCACTGTTTCAATATTAAAGAAAAAAATTTTTTATTTATTTATTTTTATAAAGTATCTCGTGCCATGACTTACGAGTATTATACCTATTCTGTTTAGCTGTACATTTTAATAATTATAACTTTAAACATTTCGGAACCTGTATAGATTTAGCAGTGATAAATCAATCATAATTGAGAATAGTGGATATTTACTGATTCGATTTAGGATATAACGAAAATGCACTACTGCCATAGAAAATATTTTTTATTCTACGTTGAGGAAGTAACTTTCAGAAGATGCAAGTGTTCTAATAAAACTGCAAACTAATGAAAAGCTCTTCGGAAAAGATGTACAACAACTTCTCCTATGTGACAGCAGCATCTTCGGGATGATGACAAAGTATGTCGTTTGTATGGCGAAAAATCCGAAGACGACGGCAACGGAGACGCGAAGGGGGATTCCCTCTTTTTTCATCGCGAGCCATGAACATTCGTGTGCGACTTCGGCGGCCGGGAACAGGTTTTACGCGGCGGCAGCAGCAGCAGCGGCGTCGCGTCGGTTGCCAGTGGCCGGCGAGCCAAACAGCAGCAGCCGAAGCTATGCGCGCGACCGGATCGTTAAAAACGCCCCGCGATGCCGCGGAAAAAAGGAGTGCGAAAGCGAGAGAAAGAGAGATGCACGCGCTTGACTGTCGCTATATACGTGCACCTGTAGCAGCAACAGCAGCGTGAGAGAGAGTGCAAAAAGAACGTTGCAGTCAATGCAGAACAAAAAGGATTGTTGAGACAAGTGAGGATAGCCGTATGAAAGATGATTTTTCAAAAGAAATAGAACATATTTATATGGTACGGTGGTATCCAATCTGATGTTGTAAATTAAAGAAAAACATAATGAATAATAATGTATTCTCCTAAGTTTTCAAATTTTCCTTACAATCAACTATTTATTTTTACTAGCTACTTTTGATTATTTTATTTATTTATTTTGAACTTATGAGCACGATTAAGTTAGTCTTAATTTACAAAATTTTGTCAATGAGCTTAAATTTAACAATAATAACATAAATTTGATAAATATGATAATAAAATTTTTCTTATACTAAAAAAAAAATTGTACCTTTTATTAACTATTTACATGTTTACAATTATACATTTTATACAACAACAAGGGTAGATTATGCCTGTGCGGCAGGCAGCACCGCAAATGGGGGAAAGAGTCTTGTATACTTTTTAATACTTATAAATTCGAGAATTAAATCTTAAAAATTCAAACATATATGTCGACAACAATCAATCAAAACAGTCTTATTGTAATCAGAGATATCATCCATTACTTTTTTAAGAAAAGAAGATTTTAGATGTTTTTTTTATTTTAAAGTCTCGAATAATTTTGTAACTTAATATTAGTCAAAGTAACTTTTATTATGAAAATTCGTTAATTCAATATGGTGAAAAATGCATATAGTAATTAACGAATTTGAGTTACATATTTACAAACTATTTTTTTATTTTTCATAATGTACAATAAGCATAACAAATTTTCATTTAAAAGAAGTTCATTTTGAGAAGAATTGATAAAAAAAAAACTACAAAAAGTCCCTAAACTATTTTTTTTAGTCAACTTGTTAATCAAATGGAAGCATTTTCGACCAAAATCGATATTTAAACCTTACAACAAGAATCGAAAATTATAATCACATGTTCAATTATTGAATTTCTACCACAGCCATATTCAAAATGTCCATAAAGGAAAAATGCTAGTTACTTCCAAAATATCGGTTAAAATCAAATTTCTAAGTAACCTACGCTTTTTACGAACTATTATATATTATTCTAATATATTCATTGAATCATCTAACTATTAGAAAGACAATATTAAAAATAATCAGATAAGAAATTAGAAAATCAACATACAGTTAATTAACCGGTAAATTCTCGCGGACAGTGGCAAGAAGAGTTTACAGCCTTCCGAAGAGGAAGGAAGCAAGCTCGCGCGGGAGACTCCTTCACTACAGCGGCGACATGCGCCTAGATATATACGTATATGCTAAGGGTTTACGAATGAAAGAGAAACGAGACGTCGCGGCTGTGCGTGGAACGCTATATAGATGGAAAAGAAGAGGCTTGACTTTCGCTTTCGCTCGCTCTTGCGCATATATATATACTGCCGTGTGCGTGCGTAATAAAGTAGAGTAGATCCACATGCACGCCTGCGTGTACAAGTGCGAGTGCGTATATATATGCTCACGCGCTTGCTTCGCGGGGGGAGAGGCCGGGGCCGAGCAGGCGCTCCCCCCTGAGCGGCCCCCGATCAATATAGCGTCGCGCCAACGACGAGACGCGTGGAGATGCGATTGCAGCACCCACGCTCGCGCACACACGTCTAGGGGGGGAAACAGCCGCGGTGTGACTACACTACCCCCCGGCCTCTGCTGCTTCCGAAAGGGGGATAGACTGCGGCTTCTCGCCGCGACGTTTTTCTCTGATGTCTTTGAGGCGTGATTGAAAAAATATTGCTTTCTTCCAAGTTTTCTTCTTTTTCAACCACAGGCTCATTGTTGTACACTGATGTTTAATAATATCAATTAAGCATTCTTCATTGCACGGACTCTTCAATATTGATATTTTTATCAAGTCATACGATATTTTATCAGAATATTATAATTTTTTCATTATTCAACTTCAACATTACGAAGCGTACGAATTTTATCAGCATTATCCAGATTCATATCATCGTTAATCATTAATAATTAATTAACAGTTCTATATTTTCGGCATATTTTGTGCATTATGATTTTGATTAATCAGCATCATTTGTTTAAAAATATGGTGTACAACTCGCTTTATAGACATTGTTAAATAAATAAAATTTCAACTTTAATGAAGTTATATTGATTATTTAATGATAGTATTATGAATTATTAACAAATGTCACGCCTATACATCGAACAATGATTTTTTGTAAACGTTTATAAAAGAACAGTACTTTACATACTGATAATCATATAAGTAAAATTACAAAAAAAATTTAATTTAAATATTTAGAAGGGAGCAAAAATTATATTACATACAAATTTAAGATATTAAAAAAGATTATGAAAACCATTTTTTTTATAATGACAATAATTTTGTTTCTCTATTGTTTGACGCTAATTACTTTCTTAAAATTAGACAAGATGTTAAAAGTTATTTACCTGATGATTCACTGATGCTGCAAGGTGTTTCAAGCTGTCTGCATAATTTTTTAAAACCGAGTCAGTCGTCATGCAGCTCACGCGAAATTCGTAAAACATGTCCAATTTATACACACACCTCTGACATATATTTTTTGGCAAAGCGTCCTCTTTTGTTATCTGCAATAACAATATCGTAAACAAAAACAGATCAGTTTATTATTAAAGATTGAAATAATCATAGAAAAAATGCAAAAGTCATATGAAATATCTACAATGAAAATAACGAGCTATTTTTGGTATCAAAGCTAAATTATTTAATCCGATCACTTATGCATCTACGCTCTTGTGAATCAAAACATCCGGTGCCTACATTGAGATTACTCGACTCACCACTGCCGGTATGCAAGATCGTATTTTGAAGAGCAATTGTCTCTGTTCTCCTTCTTTATCGAATATCTGCATCTGCTGATTACTCTTGAGAGAGCAAAGCCTGCACAGATCATTAAAGTTAAAATCCTCGTTCATTGCCATCGTCTTCCACTTTCTGTATCCAAACAACAATCCTTCTTTCCTTTCTCTTCACACTTTTTTGAGGTTATGATGCACGTTTTTCCCGGGCAGCTTTAAAATTAAGAGAAGCGATGCTGTAGAAAGAACTGACTCCTTTTCCCAATCTTCATCACTGGCTGTCAAAGATGGTAGAATCAAATGCACATTGTTATGTGTGAAACGGGCAACGCTGACGACGAGAAAAACTAATATTATCCAATATTTAGGGTTACACGAATGACTGGCTGTAACGCAGCCATTACCGTTGTTTCGATACTGACTTGTGGTTGTCGTCCTTCGTCAACACACCGAGATATCATGCACTTGCACATCCCTGCAACACCATGCTTAGCCACCTGACGATCATCTACTGAACTATTCGTCAGTGTCCTTTGGATGGTCAAGAAGGATAGCCATGTTTCCGACGATTCATGTTTCTGCTGTAGGCAATATAACAAAAATATAAATTGTAAATTGTAATAAAATGTTAAAGTGGATAGTAACAATTTTAATCCATCGCATAATAAAGAGTGTTATACAAGTTTTATAATGCAGTTTTTTCGATAAAAAAATTAAAATTAATAAAAATTATAGGCTTTAATTATTTTTAAGTACATTAAAAAATAGAAAAAAAAACAAAATCTATGTTAAATAATTGTATTAGTAATTATTTAAAAAATATCTGTTTCATATTAAATGTTTGTAACTATTATGGTACAAACATTAATATGAATTTTTCTACTTATTTGAGGCCTATGACAACTATAAAGTACTTGTCAAAAGTTAATTTTTACGTTAAGAATTCTATAAATAATTAGGCAACCATTGATCAATTTTTAGTTCTAGTAATTTATGTATAAATAAAATGGAAACATAAGCTTTAAATATCACAAATTGAAGCGTTAAAATTAATATATCAATTTTAAAAAAATCGAAATGTACCAATTTAGACGTGATAACGATTTCAAAAAGTGGAATGCTAATTCTTTGCTTTGATTCCCTGAAAAAAATGATTAATTAACTTTTAGTAGAGCCCTTATGTGTAGTACATCCTTAATATATAAACCATTTGTTATATAAATCATACTTTTGAATAACATATTATGATAAAATGATAAATTTAATCAGTGTATTTATAAATATTCAAACTTTTGAAATAAAAGTAGTTATTTTTAAATTCACTTCTCTGATGATATTGGATAAAAAAACAATAGGGTATACATTTTTTCTGAAAATGGTATAGGTATAATAAAATAAGAAGGCGTAAATTATAAAAACGAAATCAGGATGTTTATATATTAATTATTTTTTAACAGTATAACTTCATCATGTGATCTGTCCATACAATAGATTAATTATAATTTTAAAAAATTTAGAGTAACAAGACGTTAAACGATTAGTAGCTACTATACAAAAACTCTTATCTAATACATATTTATTATGTCGTGATTGTTATATTCTAATCATTACTATTTTTAATATATAATACATAATATCTAATTAAGACTAAGTGTTTATTTACAAAGTTATTTGCTAAAACTGTAGTTTAGCAAATTAAAAATGTCAAAATCCTGCTCTATTTGCCATACATTTTTAATCTTAACCTGCATTATCTAATCCATTCTTTACGGGCACCGGAAAATACGTTTTTGACAAATACAAGTGATGTAATTTAAAATCAAACTGAAGCTTACTAACCAAACAATTTTTGTCAATAGACAAGGGACATGTGACTGAATGATATTGTAATTGGCACACCTACATTTTTGTCTCATTTCACTTTTTCATACTCAACATTACTTGGACTGTTGATTGCTCTTCAAGTGTTGATGATTACCGTATATATAAATCTTTATCTATGGGAACTTAATACAGAATCGAAAGTCATAAATTGATAATCATACGAGCATACACGATTCGACGTCAATCGATATATACATTGTTCATTCGAAGCTTATTGTATACAGTAAATACACTTTGCGGCTTAAGTATTTAAAAGATCACGATTTAACCCTTTAGATTTTTTTAATCCAAAACGTAAGGGTTAAACCTTTTGGCTGTTTGTTAGAGTCTATCACATATTTACTTCCATGGGGACTTGATATTCTCACCATTACATTCCTTACAATCTTATTTATCAAAAAAGTCGTTATGCATTTTTCAATCGAGATATAATAAAATGCATATTTCAATTTCAAGTTAAAGTAATACTAATTTGTGGTATTCTTTTTTGTAGCCGAATTATTCGATACTGTGACGTTGCCTATTGTTAAATTTATTATGAATCCATGTCTTCTTATACTTTAATATTAATATAAGTAAATTGAATTTCAAACGATAAATAAATAATATTTTTCCGCGTCTATAAATCTAAAATTATTCAATAAATTAGAGAATAATTATCAACAAATGACAATGAATATAAAAAAGAATATCTTTGCTATCACTCCATTCAGTAGATAATCGCGTTGGGCATATGAAATAATGGTTTTAATGATGTGGAGATCTGCTCTTATCACCCTCTTTAAAAGTTATCGTAACGTTTGAAATTAAAATTTCTCGTTCATTTGTTCAATGATTGTGAAGTGTTTTCGTAAGTTAACGAATATTATTTACAAAATCAAAATAATTTTCGAAAAACTTAAAGAGAGTTTGTTTGTCCCTACATTTAAATGTACACTGGCAGTATATTATGAATCAAACGGTCTGATCTACGGTAGTAACGTTGTTCCATTAAGGATACTTATTGTCGACGACAAAATAGATTCTGTTGTCGTGCTATTTACAACAGCTACCTTTTCAGCAGGGTTGTAAAGTTCGATAATGTCTAATACTGATATCCACGTGCCAGAAATGAGCGCACACAATGATATTAACACCAAGAATCCGTTTTTCCATAACCTCCAGTAGCCTGCTCCAAGATGAGCTTCCCAACATGAAACTGTCTCAACGACAGCAGGTATACAAATTCCGAGGAAGGAGAAGAATATCGCTCCCACCAGCGAAATAAATGGCTCCAAGTCAGGAACCAACATGGCCACGCTCACTGTAAATAATATTTTTATTTAGATACGTAATTTAAAAATATTATCATTAATAGATTCATTAATAAATTGAAGCATTACCTGTTAAAAGGACCATAAGAATCCTCATCACAGTTTCGCCCAAAATTTCCCATCTGTGACTGAATTTATGCTTGATGGCGTTCCAGATGATTTCCAACGGTACAAAATACTGCAGACCATAAGTCAGGATAATAGCAAGTGCAATCAGTATCTTAACAATTTGTCCAGGACTGAAAATTGACAACATAACAATTAAGATTCGCAATTTTTAAGAATATTATGTGCAGGATGAAATTCATGATCGTATACTCACACTTCATTAGTCGGGAGATTGAAGGTAATACTGCCTTTTGCTTCATCGCCAAAGCTCATGTATCCGGATACTCCCATCATCGTGTACAAAAAGATGACAACTGACATTGAAATATTAAGAACACCAGGGCATCCAATGAAGTGATTTGGATTAGCCATACTGTTTTCAATTGGCATCACCTAAAAATTAATTTAAAAATGTCTTATAAAAAAATCCAGAATGTTTAATTGTTGTCATAAATAAACGTCAACAGGATGTTACTGTTAAAAATTGATTTTATAAACGTGTAAATTTTTATCGTATTTAAACTAATTTAAAGAAGAAGTAATTGTAGGACGTGAATGTTTTCAAAAGCATAAATGGATTTCCGGTATAGCTTCATTGTCGCAAACAAGGAAACGGATGTAAATACTCACAGTGCCAATTCCTTCTATGGCGAAAATGACGGTCGCGAAGAACTTAGGCATCTGAGTCCAAGAAGATACGAAGTGAATATTGTCAAGCGGTTGAATGTCACTAAATATGTAGTAGAGCGTGATGGCGAAGCCGACCGTCAAGCTCATATTGGCGATGACTGAAAAAGGCACAAGGATCTTCAAGTGCCGGATCTGTCCGAGAAGGACTACTGCTGGTATAAGACAAAGCATATACGTTCTTATAGGAACGTCCATGCCACTGTAGTAATCACCCAACTGCAAACAAAAAGATAACCGTAAATAATACAGTTTACTGACTCATCTATAATCCTTAACTCATAATACACTATTTTTAACTATCTGTATTTCTCCAAAGGCTAATATTTTCGTTTAATTTAGTGATTAATCAAAGACCATATACTTTTATATAAGAAGTAAAGTATCAAAATATCGTAAAATGTTATTTATAACATATGAAGCAATTACGTAAAAATGCAAATTTGATTAAAAATGACAATATCAGTCGAGTTTATCATGTTAATCTTGTGAACGTTTCTCTTATTTACCAAGTACATCAACGACGTGAGATATACCAAAGCTATACGACAATTTGTAATGATAAATATAGAAGTTTGTAAATATTTTTGCTTTTTTAAGAATTATTACGCGTATATCTTGCGTTACCGTGTGCTATTACGGTTATTATAAACACGTTATTTTTACGCGTATAAATAACATCTCTGTTTATCTAATCAAAGAATTAAAATTTTTTATAAGCAATATACCTTATTATAACAATTCTATTTTTGAAATTTCCACAAATCGATAAACAACCCGTCACTTAAAAATTTCAAACGTTTCCGATTACAAAAAATAAAGGTATAAAATTTATCGAGAGGAATAATGACCGCTAGCCTCTATACGACCTTCGCTGGCGAGCGAGTAATAAACGGATGTCGTTGCGAAACGGGCCCGTCGGTTTGGAAACGATGAAATCATCAACGAATTTCGGTTCACCATCAGCTCTTTTAAAATGATGAAGGTGTGTCGCGGCGCTCGAAAAAAATACACAATTATAAATACGCCCCGTAACCTTGCTTTTATACAGCAATCCTGGTTGCTGGCCACCACTGATTCAACAACATGTAATGAGTCACCCATCAATATATAAGAGGATTCATTCAACCTCTTCGAAAGACATACGTAGTAATAATTGTTCTCTAAACTAACCTGCTTGATACTATTCGCTATGAAGACGATGTAGACGCAGGAACCGCCTACGTAAGTCGCACATAACGCTCCATTCACGAGCTGCTTGGCGAAGTTGGAGTACCTACGCAGTGGCCTCGGCCCGCTCTCGAAGGCCGCTCCTGCTGTCTCGGCGTAGGTCATCTGAGGCGTCTTCGTCCTACGGCAAAGAACGTGCGACGATCTCACTAGAATGTGCACGCAGTGCGAACAAAGGATACCGATGAGGACGGTACCAATTCCGCCGACTAGCAATCCGCCGTTCTTGATCGCGCTCGGCATGGCCAGGATACCCGTGCCCAGCGACGACTTGATAAGGTGGGTCGCCGAACCAGCATCTCTGAAAAAAGGTAAAATGATAGATTTTTAGATGGTGGTTTCTTGGAAATATATTGGATTTGAGATTGAGTTTTAGAAAGAAAGGAGATACAAAACGCAGACATGCGAGAGCTGAGTGTAAACAAAATCGTCTTATGTATATAAATATATATATACACGGAAAAAGTTGTAACTGGATTGAATAATCGTTTATTTTAAAACATGCTCAATATCTACAAAAGCACGGCCAAAACTCGTTAATTTAACCGGTATAATATATCGTATAGACTCTTTTATATCAGCTATATTACTAGAATCGTTAACCGGTTATCGCACACGTACAGCTATTATAGATTCATTATATATATATATATATATATATATACATATGTTATGCAAAATTTTCGTTAGAAGAGGAAAACTAAAATCTGCTATGACCATATAATTATAAATTGTATTCCAGAACTTTCCACGCTCCTTCGAGCTCGAAATCAGCGATAATAAATTTAACGAGTGTTGTGTCGACGCTTTATTTTTAAATAAAAATTAAATCACCCGTAGCGAACAGTTAAATTTGCATAAATCGCTACCAAAGAGCTCGCAGAGAGATTCTGTATATATGTATAACCAAATCAAAATATTCAAATGGCCAATGGGCGCAAGTTAAGATAGCTTTGCTTTTGTGTATAGCGAGTCGAGGAGGACTGCAAAGTGGCATCGTTGCTTGGGGGACGCTCGTTTCCATAAAAAAACCATCCGTATACGACTCTCACATGCCCATCCCGCACGAAAGACGTTATTGCGCAGACTTGCACGTGCCCGAGACTACGTTTTAAAGGAGCGACCTTGATCCCGATCATGCAGGACGCGTGCTAGCGCAGGTGAAAGGTCCCCGCGTGCTCGCGCTCCCCTTTTCAAAACCATGTATGAGTGTGTGTGTGTGTGTGTATAATCGCTCTTATGTATGTATACCGGCGCAATGCAGTAGGCAGGTATAAGTGAAAATAAAAATCCGAAATTAATCGACGCTCCAGCTGGCGCGTTGAAGGTCTCGCGAGAGAAAAGATGTCTCCCTTTGTATTTATTCACACCACGGAATTGCACATTGTTTCGCGTTGTTATACTCCCCGAATCGAACGGGAAGCATCGTGAGATCAAGGATACAAGATTTTTAACGGATACAGTTGCATTTTTCTTACTATATATTTACCTTTGAAAAAGTAAATACATTTTTGTTTTCTAATGCAAAATGAGCATCGAAGCAAGTTAAAATCTCGCTAATCTAGAAAGGTTAATGATAAAATTACACAACGGTTTCGTTTCTCTCCATTTCATCTGTGTTACATATACGCGATTCGTTTCACTCTATCTCAATTATAATATCATTGCATAACATTAATTGCCTCGAGGGGAAAGTATTTTTGAATGCAATTAAAAAAGTCATTCTTCCGAAGTCATTAAACCAATTAAAAATTTTCCCAGTCCATTGACGAAAAACACACGCGGCCGGGCAAAAAGCCCGAGCGAAGTATAAATGAAACGGGCGTGCTATATACAAAGGATTACAAAGTCCGCTGTGAATAATTCTCATTTATCTAGCCGACCGCTCTCCCGAGCGCGTTTCTCTTTGTTATTATTTCCCCCTCCCCCCTCTCTTTTGCTCCTTTTTGTCGCGGCTACGTATATATACCTACTCCGCGTGGCGGTATACGGTCGCCCCGAAAAAACATCACCTCATTTCCGTATCACCGCGTCTTGCGGCGCGTAGAAGCGAAACTGCAATGTATATATATATATAGGTATTCAATGTCTATTACAGTAACGCGCGCGCGCTCTGTACTCCGCACCTTGCACCGCGTCTGGTTTTACAATAATTTTCCTTTCTTACGATGACTATCGCACAACGGAAATATGTATGTATATACGACGGGGGGTATTGAGGTCGTGGACGGACAAGTATTGTGTATGTATATATCCGATTATCTATTATATCTCCCGAGAAAAAGAGAGAGAGAGAGAGAGAGAGAGAAAGACAACGCGCGAAGCCATAGCTAATTACTGATGCAATTTTTCTAGCCGCGGGCGGTCAGCATCGGTATTGATGAGCTACCCGATAAATATTCATGAATTTTCGGAAAAAGCCGCAAGGATAACCTTCGGTACGTTGGCATCAATCGGATTATTATGAATGGTAAGGAGCACTCGTTGTCATGTCATCTTAGAGGACTCATGACTGGCTGTTTGGGAATTTACTATATTGCTTTAATGTTAATACGCTGAATAATAAAAATGAAAAATTTCCCACTTCCATTTATGCGGTTACTATACATCAACGCGTAATATGTTCAATAACGTTACCATCTGAATTAAGGTAAATCGTTGACGATTTAGTTAAACGGCTTGAAATTATTTTACATAGTTATTCTGAATTACGTATACGAAATTCCTTAGCGCTAATGAAACCTTAAACCTGCGTACCATTAAATCGTTAATGACAAAAAATCTCTATAATAAAAATGAATATTTTCTACGAGATTGTATTTATTATCAAAACAAGTTGTTTTATTTGAAATCGTGTTCTTTTGAAGAAATAAAATGCAATGATTATTTGCTTTATAGCCAGGTTACAAGGTTAGAGAAATCCAATCAGAAAATAAAGAGTCACGTGTATACTTACGAGGTTGCATGCCTTTTGTCTCTGTGATCAAAGGGATCGTATAGTTCATCTTTCTCATGATACTGACCGATGACCGGTGCTATTTTTGTTCTACAAAAAGAAGATGATTGCGTTAGTCACAAATATATACATATATACAGATCAATGATATCTGCTGGTAATAATGCGCATTTACCTACAATATCTTAATAAAATCGCGATGTTAGATTACAAATAGTCTCAGTGATAACAAAAAAAAGTTAACCCGAATCTGATTTCGTAAGAAATTTACCGGTATACATGCGTCTCAGATAAGGAAAAGCTTTTTCATATACAAAGGCATGAGTCAATTTGAAGACGTCAACTTCGCCTTTCAACATGTCAGGGGCAACCTCTTGCGTATGTAATTCATCCAATCGTAGATAAGAGCCAGTGGATTATGTTACAAGGTATATACGTAGTACTTGATAAGTTCATAAACTTATTCTTCTGCGTTCCGTACTGACATGTACGGGCAAGGGGCGCATGCATTCCGTTGGCTTTTTATCTGATAATTGGATAGTTTGTTTCTTATTTATCGCTACGAGTATACAATAAAATGGGGAAGGCCGAGGTCTTTGCTCTTGTACACAACTTTCCTTATCTGACAAGTTTGACGTTGCTCGAAATTCATTATAATTGACTTTATTGTCCCAACAATCATGAACTATTTGACTTCTTTAGCTTTGTTATTTTCCTCATTTTTATTATACATAGTAGCTACACCGACAGTTTTTCTAATATAGTTGACTTAATCTGTGCAAGTGTACTTACGTACTACTGAAGTCTCTCATTTGCTCTCCTGGCGCCTCATTCGCTTCCTCCTTCTTACCCATTATGGAAAACTGAAATACATAAATGTTTTCTTCATAAATACAAATCGTCTTTTATAATTAAATAAATTATTATAATCTATTCACTGTCATATCCAGCGAGAAATAAAACTACTAATATAAGCATGGAAATTGATTGCATATTACGACGGTATCTAATTGTCATTATTAAAGAGACAGTAAAAATCTTATTACTTATTCTAACGATTCTGCAGACCGTGAGAAAAAGGGGCTAGTAATGCAGACGACACACTCGATTAAAAGGAGTATTTCTATGTAAGAGTGAAAATTTTCCGTCTACCGGTAAAAACCCTACTTGCATTCCACTTGAATTGAGAAAAAAAATGCTCTTGGCAGGAGAACAACTCAACAGTCGCGGAAAAAATCAACGTTTGCCTTCGATAATTTCCGATAAAATCAACGCGGGGGATTGAAAACGCGGCGTACATCTAATTCATTGAATGACCCCGATGATTATCCGACACGTGGAATTTATTAGAAGCAATCGTTCGATAATCTGCTGCCGTGATAATCAGTAACCATCGGTGTGATTGTCGCATGCGGAGGTAAAAAAGGGACATGTGCTTTGCACACGAGAACGCGTCGCACGTAGCTGCGAGATAAAGCGTATATAGAATGCTGGTATCGTTGCCGATCTAACTGCGACAAACGCGACCGCGAGACTAAATTAAAGGGAGTCGATAAAATACGACGACGCCAGCACGTTTCCTTCCTCTTTGGACTGTCATCAAACATAAAAGGATTGTTATTTTTGGCTTTTGCTGATTAAAGAGTCTTACGTTAAAGCTCGGTACGGTCGATCAATTACTAGAATTATTATCTGATAAGAAAATTAAGTATAATAAATGTTTTATTATCTTCAATGATACGATAGTCAATCATTAAATAAAGTGTAAAAATTGAAAGCGATACAAAAATTACAAAGACCTTTCAAGATTTTTAGAAGTGACGATAATGTTATTAAATCTTAGATATGATTAAGAGTTTTACGCTGTAATTAAAGCAAATTGCGTGTCATTGAGTTCTAAAAATTTTTTAGGTCAATCATATTATGAAAATTACAAAATTCTTTCATCAGAAATTTATCCCAATAATATATAAAAAATTATGTACTTGATAGAGCTCATTGAATACTAACAATAATAACTAAACAAATACAAAAGGAAACTTTATTTGGTATTTTAATACATAACTTTGAACGTCTGCCGATTCATTTTTTAATTTTATTTTTTCCATTGCACTAATTACATTAATAAATATGAAAATTTTACTTCAAAAGAACTGATCCGTTCATATACAATAAATAATTGTATAGGATAGATAACAACAATAATCATATTTAATTTAAAAAGAATTAATTAAGTGGCTAAGTGATTAGACACTTTACGATGAATGGTTGCACAACCCTAATGACATATCAACATTTGAAATTTTTATATACATTTTTTTATCCCTAACTTTACACTTTCTATCTCAAACAAAATTGAAGATATATAGATAAATTGTTCTAATATGATTTTTTACCCTCAAGCTTGATTCTGCACAGTATGTGAAGTTTGAAAATAAATTTTAACATACGTTAATTTCAAACTTCACAAAGTCAATTGCTGATTAATCTACTGTTAAGATACAAAATTCTTTCGTTATCAATATGAATTCCAAATATCAGTCATGCTATATTTTAATATTTTTGCCCACCTCATTATTCATATATCAATCATCACCACATTACAAAGCTATAAAATTTTCAGTCATATTGGAAAATATTTTCAATATAAAATACCTAAATCAAATATAAGGTAGAGACTTTATGTGTAATGGATATCAAAGATATGATTCTATAAAAAGTAAACATTTGTAGAGTATCTTATTATGAATAGTATGCATTCCAGTCCAAAGCAATGTCAATATATACTTTGCTGTTGCTGCTGATATCTCGTGAAAATAACGAAGCATGCATGACGCTTTCATAAAACTAATCTGCGTAGCTAAAATCTCAAATTACTCGTACCAAACAAATTCCCACGCGAAACGTTCTTTTGCGTCGCAACTGCGTCAAAACTTTCCTATACGCACCGAGTCGCACGCTAACCCAAACAAATGCTTGAAAAAATGCAGTACTTATTGGAGCGCGAGCTCGCGATAAGCGCTTTTCCGCAGTCATTTAACTATGCTTGTAATCAACTCGGAGGATCTTGAGAAATTCATTTGCGATTCATACTATATACACAACACGTGACGCGCTCATGCGACTATATATGTTACGTGTGTATACGCAAGGGGAGAAATCTGAAATTTATGTTACCGGTATGACGCGCCATATATGCCATCACCGGTGTTTAGTTCCGTTCCGTTATATTTTGCACGCAGTTCGCCGGAGCAAGGGTTGCGTAAGCGCACAACCATAATACGAGGCGGGCCTAAACCCGAACTAAATACGGTCATTGTGTCGGTGGGGATGAGTGACGGCCGAAAAGAGCCAGCGGCTTTTTGTTCGCTTCGTGGAATGCGCCGAAAAAGGAAGGACTAAAACTAGGCGGACGCTGCTGCTGCTGCTGTATGCGCGTCCCCCCAGCTATTTTTTCTTTCCTCTTCGGTTTCGAAACTGCGCGGAACAGGTTCGACACGTGCGCGGAAGGGTTTTGCGCAGATGTTTTGCTGTGCTCCTTCGCCTTTTTCTTTTTTCAAATGCATGAGACAAACGCTTGACTATATACACTGTCGCCGTACGCATATATTCGTCTGCGCGGAATGTATAACAATGAGTGATAAATTTGTTATTACGTAGTCCAGCTAATACTCTTGTTTTCGCATTTTTTTTTTCTTTCCCAACAATGTATAGCGCGGAAAAACGGAAAATACTATTGACTATTAATTTTTTCTTCAATGACGGAAAACTGTTAACAAATAGGCGTAGACAACGACACATTCTTATTTTTAACAAAAAAAAAAAAGAAACAAAAAAAAAACTAATTTGTATTTACAAGCTGCAGCGAGCATTCAATAATAGCACGCGACTGACATTTCCGCATACGATATATACCAGAATCCAATCTAAGTTAACGAGTTTCATATTTATATCGCGAGAAATGCATATGATGACTTATAAAAAAACGAATCGATTAAAGACGCGAATGCAAAGCAATCGGTCACTGCATTAGCATAAAATTAACATTTGAATGAAAGTGTAGCGTATTGCGAGCGAGCAATCGACAAGGAGCGCAATTGAGGCGGGAATCTTGAATCACGCGCGCGCCATGGTTATATACCGAGTGTGTATATATGTATACGCACCACGTGCTCGAGCGCGCGCACGCCTTTGATTGTTTTAACAAGTAGCACGCGGCTTTCTCCGTCAGCCAGTGATGCGCCGGCTGACAATAAGAGAACAATAACAGAGAAAAGGATA
This sequence comes from Torymus tubicola, assembly GCA_035583055.1. Taxonomy (NCBI): domain Eukaryota; kingdom Metazoa; phylum Arthropoda; class Insecta; order Hymenoptera; family Torymidae; genus Torymus; species Torymus tubicola. The sequence goes on from JAWWEQ010001039.1 coordinate 34,753, forward strand.
GTGACAAGTTACAAAAGAGATGTGGAAAACAAAAAGATGATAAGATGATATTGAACTCGAAATCTGATTTATAATAACCATGTTGAATGCCATATACTTTTTAATTACTAAAGATTCGAATTCATAAATATCTATTGTAAATTATTTAAGTTTCAGTTTTATCAATTCTTAACTGCTTTTCTTTAACTGCGAATAAAAAATAATTTCTTTTCAAACCTATATTTGTACATTGTCATAGAACGAATATTTTATTAGGATAACGACACAAATCCTTTGTTGAAATATAATGGCATTGAACTGGCCTTTGTATATATAATTTATTGTACTTCTATACATCTCATCAAGTTTCGATACTATTGTTCGATAGAATAATTATTATATTAGGGTGCGGTACTATAGTTGTATCAAAACGCTGACAATTAGAAGTCGTTGCCTTCAGAAAATTAAAAATAGCACACCTATACATTGGATTTGAAACAGGAACACGATCGACAGAATGCGAAAATAACTTCATTCGTGCAATTACAAACAAGGTTATTTCAAAATTCGCTGAAAAAAAAATCGCGAGACCATTGTGACTTAGCCGCTATTGTCAATGAGCAAAGAAAACCTGAAACAAGCTGTATAGACTTCCAAACGGCGCCTGAAAAAAGAGGCGAATGGCACGCATACAAGAAATTTAAGGCCATCACGTGAAAAGGCCGTGTCGCGTGAGGAGAAGAATAACTGATGCCGTATATATTTTTCTGTCTACAACAAATATACACCAGCCGACGTCGTCATCGATAATCATGTAGCTGCAATATCGAATTATTATCGCTCGACATTTTAGTTCTTGTTGATTTTTCCCAATACTTTTTTTTGCTCGTATGAAATTTTTGCCAAGATGCAAATTTAACCTGTTCGGTCATGTTAATTACGCTCTCATCTGTGGGGCAACGCGTCCGATGTCCTGATAATGCGCGGAAAGATACTCGCCAACTTATAAGCTTTCGCGACAATTCTGTATCGGCCTTCTTTTTTTATTGTCTTATATCTATTAATTTGTCAAGTCGGATATAACTGGTGTTACAAGGAAATCCTGCGTTAAGAACTCGTACTTTATTCAGTTCTCCGAGATGCTCATTTACATAACTACATAAACATTAATTATTCAGATAGCACGTTGTCGTGCATTAATTTAACTACTAATGGGCGTAAAAGACAATATTATATAATTACGCCCATCAGTACTTTATTAATAAAAAGGAAATTAATGAAAATTATAGCCGTTCTTCGCACTGTCTCTTGTATACATATATATATATTAAATACATTTGAAAAAATAACGCGCGTTAGTCACATTTTCCAATTTTCCATACAACTAGTTATATGACATGCTGGGCGTCGCGTAAAAAGGCAGGTAATTCGAAACAATCATCAGTCCTACACTGATTTATTCTCCATGCATTCTCTGCTAACGACCGTTTTATGTGTCGAAAAGCAAATGAGAGTTATGCAAATGAGCGGTAAAACTATGCATGACACAAAAAACCTATTTTTACAAATGCATTTACATTTAATTATTCGTTCGTGGTGTTGCAGGTGTCGAAAGAATCCGAAGTAATACCAAAAAAGGGCGCGTGCGAGCAGACGGAGATGGAGTTATAAACAAACGGGGACGAGTCGTTACAGTGGAAAGAGAAGACGAGTCGACGCGGTCTGCGAGGAGGATTCCTAGATCGCAACCCAGATCTAGAGGCGCGCGCGCGTGTTTCACCGCCTTATTCCGATTGATCCTTCGGCAGCCGAGGCGAAGTTACGGTAACGTTTATGGCGACGACCAGCCGCCAACTTGGAAGTGAAAATTCCCGCACGCGCGGCATTCGTTTACTCCAATTTTTCATTGCGCCGGCTGTGCTGCCAGACAACGTGTCTCCGTGAAGAGAGAGACGCGAGGTAAGTTGTATCGCGAGAAGAGACATAAGATGTGTACCGAGGATCTCACTGATAAAGTGAAAAATCTGCTCTAGTTCGAGCGCGATAGAAGACGGAAATATGATGAGTACAAGGCCGTTGTTAAGGTGCACGTGATACGGCTCATGAAAATAAATATTTACACGCGAATGATCGAGCATATATGGAAGGGGAATACGATGTACACGGCAATGATATCTTTTTGTCGAATAATCCTTTAAAAATGTTTAGTGCATTTTAAAAAAAGCTCAAATTAAACTTGTGCCGCGATAAAGATAACAATGTACAACCAACAATTGATAAGCTGTTCGTGAAACACATAGTCTTTGTTGTTAATTACTTTACAGCTGTTAACTTTAATATTTTACATATAACTTTGAGGTAATCAAACCAATGCTTTATGTACATTTAATGAAAAAAAAATTGTTGATATTAATAATTCATTTAAAAATATTATTTCACTGTTTAGAATATCGCACACGTCATTTACACTTATACATGTGTATTACATTTCCAAGTTTACTACTGCACTTTAACTCGGCAAATGAATGATAAAAAGAGTAAATGACACATGCAGTGCCATTCTAAAACCGCTCATTACAACGCCCACAGCAATGCAAACTTTTTCCCATATTCTTTTGTCGGAACGAATTTAATAATACGTATTCGTACTTTTATGTATTTGAGGCCGTTCTAAAAAATCAACATCCTCGGCGTTTACTACCTGCACTTAGGAATTCCGCTCTCGAGCCGAGAGAGTCGTTTATTGAGCAATTACCCGCGCGTGCACTCGCGTACACATATACACACATTCGCGTCTTTTTTTCAAGAAACGAGGAGAGAAGAGATGAGCTTCGGAATGCTTGAGATTTGCATTTTACTTAATGTCGACCATCAGTCGCGTGCGCGCTCGATGTCATAATAGTTCGAAAGTGATTCACGCGCGACGCGATGCAATCGGTATCGATGTTTGAGAAACGATCACTATAATGCATGCGTTCGCCAGGAAAAAAGATGGAGAGAGAGAGAGAGGTAAATGTAAAGGTTACACTTTCCTCGTGTCTCGCTTGCATATATACTATTCTGATGTCGTTGACTTTCAAAGATTTATATTTTTCTTCTCCCTCTTTTTAATCACTTGTTCTGACAGGATGGACTTGCGAAAGAACACTGTACGTATAGCATATTATATACCTATGAGTAGGCGCGCATTTGCTTACAACCGTTGCGCGCGCTGCAATATTATCGCGTTAAAATGATTGCAGCTAGCCGCGTGTATATACTGTGTATATATATATATAGATAGGTATGGCCGTAAAGTATTAAAATCACGTCGGAAACGCTGTAACGTACACACTCATCTATATAAGTACGCCAGCTCGCAGAGTGCATAAATTATATCCCGTGAGATATATAAAACTGGCCCCCGTTTACCGTACCTACTAATTATACCAATATAACAACAATTGCGCAATTTTTTCGATATTACACTATATATACACACGCGCGCGCGCACGTTGGCCACACTACGCGCGAAGCTTACATAATTCTCGTCGGCTGTTACTTTCGAATTAAAGAAAGGACTAAGCGGACGCCGAAAATATAATATGAGTTGCTGCTGCGTACGCACGCAGCGCGACGACGACGTCAAGGTCTCACTCGCGCGGATCGTACTGATAGGCCTGGTGAAATTGTTCTTGACGCGCGCACTGGGCCGCGAAAGGTCTCTGCGGTCGAGGACTCGTTAATTTTTGCGGTTAAGGCTGAACTCTGCATGTGTATGTGTGTGTTTTTTTTTACGGGCTTCTGATTCCGTGTTCGCGCTTCCCTTTGAATATATAATCACAACGACTGCAGTAGATGCATATACCATCGGAAAATTCACGCACTCGAGCCGAATTGCGTTTTTGCTTCTGCTGTGCAGACCAAACACGACACTATGTTTTTTTACGAGTCTACTCTAATTGTCGCGTAATTCATCAGCGTGTTTCAGTTAGCATCGTGGTAATAGAAACGACGCGATATAGACGCGAATGGTTTCTCGTTACGATTTTATACTTCCTCAGCCGATCAGAAACGCACATGTATATATATATATATAAAAACTTCGGTTGCGTTACTCACCGGTCAGCCGCACAGAGAGTGGTGTTAAATTTCCAAAAAAAATCCCGAAGGTCCTTCGTTGTTGCTTCGCTCCCCTAGTACATCCGCTTCTCGACGGCGATTGGTCCAGTCTTTTGTATATGTATGCGAGAAGCACTCACTGCATAGGGGTCGAAGAGTAGGCAACACTGCTGCTACTACTCTTTACATTGATGAGTATGTGTATATGCGTAGAAGTAAGTGCGTTACAATATACACAAGGAAGGGGACGTAAGTAAGTATACAGCGGCGCTCGTCTGCGCGCGCGAACGATCGGACGGCGTTTGGTGTACGTTTGCTTGCTCGGTCAGGCCCGGCCGCTCGCTCGCAACACTAGGCAGGCCCCGCTTGGTGGTGGCAGGATATATATATACCGCCGATAGGCGCGCGCCGACGCGAGTTGCGGCTGCTCCCCCAGAGCCGCCGACATATACGCTCGCGGCGGGGGCCACCACGTGGCCCAGCGGCCCAAGGGTGGGAGGGCAGATGTACAGCTAAGCCACTCGCACAAGTGTGAGAGAGATGGAGGCTTAGGTGCGCGAGTGGCGCCGGACACCTGCGTATAACGCTTATCAGTCCCCCACTACCCCGCGAGCGGAGATGCGGAACTGACGTGATCTCGCGTCGACGACGACGTAGACCAGTTGGGCTATGCGTAGATTTGGGCAGATGATAGGTTCCAGTGGCAGTTCGGGGAAGGCCATAGTGGGGATGTCTAATGTGGTAGTATAGCGGAGCGGAAGTTAAGCGCTCAGGGTTTTTTCCCCCGTCTCTCGGTTCTCGCGTGGCGCAGCGCGAGGCCAGACGCACCGGCACTCCAACGGTCCCGCGCTTGTTTATATTACTTATCGATGTAAATAACGCGCGAATGCCAAATACCTGCTCAACTTTCTCATCGTATCTTGCAAATACGCGCTCGCGGCTCGAAAGAGTACAGCTGTTAATCAATATTTTCTCAATCAATCAATTAGCAAATGTTGTAATCTCGTGTTAACGACATTCCTTCCGATTTATTTTGCAAAAGCTTTAGACGACAGTCTTTCTTATAAACATGGCTTTATATCTTTTGCAAATAACATGCCAATGCTGGTTGATTATAATTATAAAGAATGTTTTTAATATAACGAGCTTCCAGTGCTATTTGAAAACAATTTGTTTTGTAACAGAGTAAATGTACTGTAAATTTTTTTATTGGCTCTATTGTGATACCTACTGGCAATGGTGCGACGGTAAAGGGGACGATAGCCGGATTTAGTCAGACTAATACGCATGTTTCAGCTTTATTTAAAGAAGAAGCCTAAAAATATCCTTATTACTCTGTTATGAATACGAGACACTTTCCTTATATTTCGATGTTAAGTTTAATATATATTTAATTAAAGATAAAACGATCACAAAGTCAATATCAAGCAACATATTTTTTTAATGACATACGTCAAGTTCAACATTTTTTAATCGATGTTTTGAAATTAATAATAAGTTTTAAGTTTGCTCGCGCTGTAAAACAATACGTTAATTCATATTAGAGCAAAGAACGCAAAAACAAGTTAGCGGAAATGCTCATTAACTTTCTGAATTTCATGACAACTTCATAAAAAGTTTAGTTTAACGTAAAATTTTATGACTTCGTGGAAAATGTAAGACTTACGTCAGAAAGGTATCAATAATCTTGTGCATTGCAAAAAATAATTTCCATTAATTAAACGACTAATATTTTTATAATTAATGATTATAAAAAACTTTGGATAATCGTTATAATTATAACTAAACATTCAATGTGTGTGTTTTAAACATTTTTTTTAGATAAATACGATGATTATTTTCTACAAACAGCACCGTATAACAAATACATATACGTTGATTAATTAACCGTTTCTTTTGTTGTACTATTCTTTTGACGTCATATATTGATATTAGCATAGACATCGGTTCACAAATACATCCTTCTTTACACAGCTTATAAGTTGGTTCTGTGATTTTATAAAGTTATATACGCAGTGAAATATTTTCCCTAAAATTACACTTTCTAAAATACACGTACGGTATGTATAATTTTAAAATAAAATAATTCGAATTAATTTAAAGTACATCTTTATTTATCTGCCAATAGTTAATATTGTATACTTTCATGAGGTATTGTTTATGTGAATTCAATTAATTTATTATAAACTTCTCAAAGTTCCTACGAATTTCGTGGAAAAGCTTTTGGAACTGTGAATTGAGTCCCTGTGAGTCATCAATGATTGCAATAAGGTTGAATTCTGTAAAATTCCGTAAATTTCTGGGAATTTCTCTTCATAAAGTTATATTTAATTAATGATTATCACTTTTTGGGGTTTGTAGATTAATGCATCACTGTATATCAATACGTATTATCTAGTAGGTTGCAGATGCATACAGTTTTTTTCCATAATTTTGTTAGATTTTGTCTTTGTGAGCAAATGGATTATAACACTACTTTTAGTTTTCTATTCTAACTTTATTACTGCGATTTGCGAAGAAATGCGCATGATTGGTTAGGCGTAAAAATTTTAAAACAAACAACATTTTTCTACGTTAATTAATTGTTTTGTTTATTAAATGAAATACCATATGTAACGCCAAAAGCAGTATCAAATTTCCCTAAGTTGATGAAAGTTATAGAAACACGAGTCAAGTGATAAAGTACATTGCGTGGTAAAGAACAGAATTTTTATTACATTTTATGGTATTTGAAATATTTAACTACGCCTCACTTTTATCGTTAATACTCTTTTGCCCAATAGGACAAATATTACACAAATTATTCTGTAGAAAAAGAATTTTATCATATAGTATAACGTAATATTAATACTTTTCTAATTACTTCTCTACAAACTATGCCAATTTATAGAAATTATCATTACTTTTAACACCAATGCTGTTTTGTCGTGTTTTTCGTGTCTCATAAACACACCAATAAAAACCTGCAATTTCATATGAATTTTATATCCAATATTTAACATAAAATTAGCTTTATTTGTTGACAAAATTTAACCAGTTAGCATATACGAATATAAATCTAACAAAATTCGTAACTATATTGCATTATAACTATATAAGATTTTTATTAAATAAGTGAACTGAACCTGGTTATTCATCTAAAGATATCTAAACTTGTTATAAATAGCAATAATTTACGTCATTTGATTAGTTGTACCTGTTTTTAAGACTATCTAACAAAAATATTTAATGTACTTTCAAAACAGTGCGCAAATGATGTTATAATTAATACAAGTTCAAAGAAATAGCATGTTTAAACGTATATAAAACGTGACGATATGTAACCATTATTAATTTTGATTTCGTAAAAAAAATATTATACATGCTGCCAAATTAAGAAACATTATTTTTGGAAATTAACATTTTATCGAATTTATTTGATAAAAAATTTATTTACAACTTTAACAGTGACATAATTAGAATTATTTTTAAATATTGTTAACTGTTTATGCAAAATATTAAAATTGTTATAATTGCAAAATATTCTAATATATTTATTCAAACAATTTATCAATTTTTCTTGTCGATATGATAAGGGTTTCTATACGTGTATTTATTTAATGTGTTGACTCCTTACGCCAAGGTCCACATGGTATAGAGCTTGTGGGAAAGTCCCGGAGGTGGCAGTGACCGGCCGCTGATCCTTGCAACGCTCGATATAAAACGGCGTCAAACGTTTCATTTTAGGAAATACCAAAAACTTGGCCTTTTTACATTGAAATTATATACTGCTTCTGATTTGAAAAATATCGGAAAAATACACGAGCAAGTTTACTTGAAAGACGTGAAAATACTTCCTTCATGTTTGTAATACGTAGAACTGAAAATACTACGAAATAAATTGATTGGAAGATGTCCGTGAATCGTTAATACGGCTATGGTTGGTTTTATGTAAACAAACGAAGATTTGTGGCCAGCGATGATACTCTTTAGATTTCTTAGACTTAACAGTTGTATAAAAAGATATGATCTTTACTAGTAAATTTATTTTAATAATAATTACAAATACAGATAATCGGTAATCAATTCAAAGGTGTTACGCGTTATTTTCAATTTTTTTATTATGGCTCATATTGCACATAGCATATCTAATTCGCATGTGTAGATATTGTAGTGGTATAAAAAAGAAAGCCACTATACTTAAACATACCACTATATCGACAAATAGGTGTTGCAAATGTCCAGTTTTCAGTGGAAACGATCGTTTGCAGTGGCGCTTAATAGTTTGAGAAAACCTGTTGCGGCGAACTTACTATCCTGAAAGCACTAAAAGAAACAGAACAGTATTATGGGCTGTATACAACAGTCATTATACTTTAAAGATCGTTTGAATTCGTGCAAATGAATCTCAATTTCATTTCATGCTGATTATTATCCAGGCAGTATTATGTATGTTTTCTATTACCTTAGTCCTATGTAATTTACCGACAAAAGTCGCGTCATATGTAGAAAAGCATAATTATCCAAATCAACAGCTAGGATCGAGCTAATTTTAGATTTGACCTTTTAACAAGCCTTTCGTAATTCCCATTCATACGACGCCGTCTGCCGCAAACTGCTGACAGCCGTATAGCCGCGCACACTAAAAGCAACGACGCGACACGACGTAAACATTGCCGAACCTATCCATATTAATCAAATCGACACCCGTGAAATATCGACGAGCAGTTTACGAAGTCTGCGCAGCTCTCCACCGGCAGCGGGGGCCTCTGACGTCAAGCGAAAAAATAAAGAAGAAGCGAAAAAAATCGGCCCATATCGCGTCACGAGCTAATTTATGTAACGCCCCGCACGTATGGCCGATTCCGCACGCGTAGCGCATAGACCCACGCGCGCGGATACCACGCGGCGGCAATCCCGACGGTGCCCCTTCGATGTATATATAATCATGCACACGGTTGCCCGTGTCTCTCTCTTTCTCTCGCTGCACAGATTCGTTTCGAAAACGGCCTGCTGCTCGTTCCCAGATATACATATACCCGCGCACACGTGCACTCATTGCGTCGCCTCTATTATCCTTCTCTGTCTCTCTTTCGTTCTTTCATGCTACCTTCTCTCTCTCTCTCTCTCTCTCTCTCTCTCGCGAGCTCTGTACACATACGGCTAAGACAAACGCGAGCGCGCGTGTCTCTCCCTCTCGTCCTTTCACTCTCGGCGGACCAGCGAGTAAGCAAGCAAGCAAGCAGCGGCAGCGCACCGTAGAACCAACGGAGATCGTATATCTTCGCCTTTCTCTCTCGTTTCGCGAAACCGCGCTCTCTGCGTGCGCATGTGCGCGAGGACATTCTTATGGGAGTACTTTACAAACTGCGCCACCGCTGCACATACACAGTGCGCAGCCGAGGTAAACTCTTCGTAAGAAGAATATATAAGAGAAGGAGACATTGGACTTATGCCGAGTCCCAACGCGGACGTGTGTCGTAGGGTTCGCGTGTGTCTATATAGACACGCGCAGGGGCATACTCGTGTGAAAGTATATATCGTCGTCGTTACTGTTGTTGCGCCTTCGCTCTTTTCTCCTCTCGTACGGTGGACTATGGGAAACCTTTGTACTTTGTTATTAGCATCTGTTAATAAACAAATGATAAAAGTCCTAATTAATTATAATACTCTAGAGTGAAATATGGGAAAATATTGACATAGATTAGAGGGAGGGATATGAGAGCTAAGACGCAATGTGGTTGACACTTAGATTTTCAAAATACAATCAATGAAAGTGTGTCAAGAATGGCAAACAATATACACGCAAGTTGACCCAAAAATTGAAACATGCCTATTTTAAACTGGTTTAAAATTTTTTTTTTATTTATTTTTTGCTCTTATTTCTTTAAGCAGTCAACTCTTTTTTAGTTTACTAATTGAGTGTCATTACATTTAATTTAACGATCATACATAGAGTTTTTATTTCAAAGCACTATTCTGATATTGCTATTTGTATTTTTTTCATAATTAACTTTTAGACAAAAGAACTTTTCTACGTAATGCAAAGAAAATAAAAAATTCTTTCAAGGATTTCTTCTGATTCTCGTTATCGGAAAGTTTATATATTTGTCAGTAAACATACTTGTATCGATTGACTAAAATAAAAGAAAGGTTCTTTCATAAATATTAAAAGGAAAATTTACTATTTCTATTAGGATTCTTTTATATGATTCAGTGTTTTGAAATCTAAATTTAATTTTACACACATAATAAAATCATAATCTCGTGACTCATAAAACAAAAATCTTAAAGTTCAATCTTGATATAACGCTAAATGTAAAATCTTTTCATAGCGCTTACGTCAAGTTAATCCAGTTTTAAAAAATATTACCGGTCGATAAACTGGTTATAACTAGATAATAATGCGTTATTAAATGTTTTGGAGATTTTTTTCAAGATCTTATTTCCAGGATATCTATTAACGGTCCGTTAAGAGTTCAGACGCCCATTCAAGAAAAAAATTCGTCAAGAATTATGTTTTCAAGTTATTTGTGCAATCTTGCAAAATAAAACTAATCTAAAACCGCATTCAAGAGTTTTACTAAAAAGATTAACCACGTTGATAATATTTACAGGAATATCATATGATAATTAATATGATTCTAAGTATTAGTTTATCTTACAATACACGTGTCGATTCATCCTTTGTTCCGTACACATTAAACAGTAATCTTTCATCTAACAGAACTAAAGTATTCGAATAATAGAAAGGTATGATTATATTGCATATTTCTTCCTACATTTGATAATAAGGTGCGCCTTTCACTATTTTAGAACAAACCATTTTTATTTGTATATTTGTTTCTTTGTGCATGTTCTTTTGTGATGTAGGAACGATCATTCTACTAAAATGACTTGCAACATAAGCAACGACTTGTTTACATCGACCAATCATTAAGTAAAAAGAATTTTTTGTACACACTTGTAATGTAAATTTTATTATGTTCAATGAAAGGAAGACGTGGATTGGGACATGTTATTTTTTTAGGCTCGCCATAATGATAAAACTCCACAAAATTTACTATAGAAACGTTTTTTATTTGATTAAGGGTTATACAAAAGTATTCTCTAGAAAGCGTTGTGCTTATATATATCATTTATTTATTAATCAATTTCATAAGTTCAATAGTCATCTGAAATGTATTGTATCTACTGACCTACTCTATTCCGGAAATTATTTTGATTAATAAAAACACTTTCATTCATTAAACTGATTAGTATATATTAATGAAACAGTATTATATAGTAATATTAATCGTAGAAATCATTTTCGATCAATCATCATTGAACACTTGGTATCACCTCAGTAGTATCATTACATACAGTTAATTCAAAATTTAGTAAAATGAGTTATTTTTAGAGTTTATAGAGATTATATCGAAGTAATTAGTCAACGAATTCACTATATGCATAAACTTAATTTTTACCAACAGTATAGAAAAAAGAGTAGTTTATAAACACAACGTAAACATACTGTCTTGTACTCTCTTTATTATCCATACGCGGGATAAATCAACACAACCATATTTGCTTAATTTGTTCCTCTCGGCGTTTCTGGGAAAGCAAATACGGTGAATAAAAAGCCCACCGTAAAGAATCGGCAGAAGCATTAATAATCATCGCATAGCAATCGTGCGAAAAGATCAGATTTAAAGTGAATCTCTCGTCGTGTGTAGAATTTCCCATGCGTTTTCCCTCTTGCGCAATAGCGAGCGACGTCTCTGCAATAATTCTCTGTCTAGAAGATAACTGCGCGCCACCGCTATACGCGATTTCTCGCCCTGATCGTTGCTATAGCTGCATAGGCTAGTAATACATGTAAACATTTCGAGGAAGAACGAGACAAAGTGAAAGCACTGAGAAGTACTTTTTTTTCGCTAACGACGATTCCGTAGAAGATCAAAACGCTCCTGACGATTCCGGGGTACCAACGGTTAGCCTTCTTCTTTGTTTATGGTGTACGCCTTTATTATTTCCCGTACGTTTTCCAACGTGCCGAAAATCTGAAATGCGAATAAAATCAAGTTTACTATTGTTTACTATTTTTTACTATTAAATTTTTCTGTATTATATATAATTATTTGTAGAGCTTAGTCGCCAAATTGCCACTGACACATTATGAGATAAGTCTACGTTAAATTGTATGTTAAGCCCATTTTTCATGGTTTTGTGTTAGATTATTTATTTATTCAAAATCCCATGTGAAAATTGTACTAATAAATAAAGATAAGATGAATTAAATCAATAGTAAAATGAAGCAGAAATGATAAATTATATAGTTTTATCAAGAATAATGTACAAACTCTTTTAACTTGTATATGTTTTACTAAATTTATCTAGTTTACCTATCTAAAATATGTATTTGATATCAATACTATACATATATCGAATAGATAAAAGGCTAGAAAGTTGGATAAGAAAGTAATACTATAAGACAAACGTGATTCATAGAAAAAATATTCAAGGTCGACTATTCACGAACTATCAAGATTCTACATCTCTTCATTTCTATAAAATATTTAAATGTTATGTCTTTTATTGAAAAATGAAATAAATAAAATATGTTAATTATTATGCTATGAGGTTTGTATCGCGTGCAAAACTCTAGTTGGGTTTTAGTATTTCATTAATAAAGAAATGTATAGAATATAGAAAACAAAAACGAAAAAGTCATTAAATCATTTGATGCAGAAATGAAAAAAATCTATAATTATCTAATCATTTTGTAAGAAAATCTAAGAATCATTTACAAATTTAGAACAGTTTACTATCTATAAATTTATAGAGATAACAGTATTTCACGTGGTGGTCAGGCGGACAGCACTCAAGGTATGTAGAAACTCATTGGTCAAGATATTTCAAAGATATAAAACTTTACTGTAAGATTAACTTAAAAGTATATAATATTCACAGTTAATTGATGCTTTATTATAGTACTCCTTTTTAGTAATCTAATAATGCATATCATTCTTAGCCGAATACAATGAAATATAATTTACAAATATTTCTACAAAGTATTACCGTATAAGCTTTAAATTTGTCACATTAATTGCAGAAGTGATCACTTATTTAAAATATAATTTAACCAATTTATAATCAAATTTAATGTAGGCTTGGAGCTAGTGTAATTTTTATTATTTTTCTATAGTTTCAGTCTCATAATTCTAATTGTAAAGTTTTTCTCAATTAGTGACGAGTCGCGAAATGATTTCATTCAAGATATCGACGGCTGAACAAGGCAATGTAACGCGAATAATAAAAATTAAAGTATAAGTTTTAGAAACTTCATTCGGAAACATACTATATATAGTTTTAAGTATACACAAACAAATATAACCGAAAAATTATAGATCATACTATAGACCATGTATAGTTGTTACTACAAAAAAAAGTAGTAACAACTGCTACTAGTAACAACAAATACTACTTTGCTCAATAGATACTTTGATAATTAACCATTTAACCTTGTCAAAGGCATCGGCAAATTTTCCTAGGAAGATTAGTACGTAAAAAACGCTTCAATTTGAGCGAAAAATTGTTAAAATCGAAAAACCCTACAGAAAGCTACCTGCATTTAGAAATATCGTAAAATAACAAAAAATGAAATTTTTCTTACGTAATTCTTAAGGTTTTAATCATTTTTATCATTTTCTGCATTATTCAAAGTTTATCGTCATTTTTGTCAGCGTGTTACGGAATACTTTTAGTAAAATCATACTTATACATGCGTATGTATGGTATGGATGCGCATGTATGTCTAATAATAAAAATAAATACAAAGGCATTCATAAATGAAAATATTGGATATTCAATTTCAAATTCTAGTGAAAGAAATCCTCCATTTTTCATCGATAATAAAGGATTTATTTCAGAATTTTGAAAATATTTTCAGACGATGCTTAAATGTCAATGAATATATACACATACACGAACAAATAAATATTTACTTTTCAAAATTTAATTTTTTAAAAGTATTCATAACCAATTTACTTTCTAAATTTAAATCAGTACATATGCACTAATACATCAGTGGTATATTTATAAACGAATTGGTATCAGTACATACGCACTGATACAAATATAGCTAAAGAGTGTATCAAAACGGATTTTACAAACAAATCTAGTATCTAGAAAAATATTTTTTTTTTAATTTTCACTTTTAATAATAGAACATATAATTATTTTAAATATACCATAAGTAAGATCCAGATGAAAAAGATAAATGCATTTTTGACAAGCATAATCTGTCGCTGGATTTTGGTCTGCTCTTCCCATTTTGTGGAAATCTCTATCATTATAGGAACCAGCAGCATTACCGTGGTCATGCTTATCGCAGCGAATAAGCCCAGCAAAGGGGCCATGTGTGGTACAGCTACGGCCAGCAAAACTATACACGAAACGACGATAACAATTTTTTTCGCAAGTGTTCAACCGTAATTTTATTGTATCAATAATTGAGCAATTCAACGGACTTTTCCGCATAAGGTATGTAATGATGCAAATTTTCGATACTTTTTATTTGGAACTTATCTGGTAATTTACTACAGTACGCGGATCCTGTAATTATTCAATGACGGATAAATTAACATTTTGACAAATATATAATAACTGTTGTTGAGAATTTTTTAATGGAAGTTTCATTGTGTTCATAAACGTACATATAAACCAAGAAACAATTACATAATTTTTTACATTATTTTTAAAATTTGTGAAAATAAAGTAAAACAATTTGACAATGAGCATATTTTCTTTATTATTTATTGAATTCGTGTATTAGGAACAAAAAATAGCTCATGCTCTATAGTTTTATCCTTCAGTTATTGTACCTAATGACTAAAAACTAATAAATATTTTGGCTTAAAACTTGACAAGAAGGTAAAGCATTATAAAACTTAGGGTGATGAATTCTCGGTATTGTATAATAATTTGGATTGTATCTTTTTTATATAGTGAAACTCGCAGAGCCAACTTAATCGGTAAAAATTCAGCATGGCACCCCCGGCGGAGAAATAACTCAAAACTTTAAATGGTAATTATAAATTTTGTTCTTCTAATCTTTTCCTCAATATAATTTTCAATTACATATCGACATTACAATCTTATATTACATATAAGAATTGAATGAAAATTTAAAAATAAAATAATAAGAATAACAAGATTAACTACAAACAACTTACTGCAGAAAATCACTCCTCCTAAACGAAAACACGTTTCGTAAATGCGTTTATTTCCAACTTTTTCAGCGATTATTGGCCAAAGAATGGTAATGGGAATAAAATATTGAACTCCATAAGTAGCAAGTACCGACAGTGCAACCGTGACCTTTACAATTTGTGCCAATCTGCAATATGAAATAAGAAAGATATGTTTTAGAGAAGTATATTAGATTGCAAAATAAGAAATATCAAAATAATCTAAAACTTTACAAATATTTCAACCATAAACGACATATAATCGTACTTTCCGATTCGAATCTGACAAAAATGACTCGTATGAGAATCATTTTTATCCCGAGTTTCAAACAATATTTTTCGACACTTTTTGTTTATAGTAATAAGACTTTTAAGGTTTACATTTCAATATAGATAAATAAACTTTGGTGTTTTAAGATTCCTCTATGTTTTTCAGCTTTTTGAGAAAGTAATAAGATAAGCATAAAAACTAAAAAAAAATCGATAAATGTTGCAGTATGCACTTATGCGATATTTGATTATTTAAGGAGGGAAAATAAATCTGCGCTACTGTAAATGTATCAATATCAGTAAAGTGTAAATTTCATGACGATATAACAACTCCTTCTATGTCAAAATGAGTAACTAGAAATAAATAAATTTACATTATTACCCACTCTTCAGTTTTATGCACATAGATAAGAATACAAAAGGTTTTAGTTATTTCTATTCTAGCTCACTGCATTGTTTCATAGATACTACATGATTTAAGGCGGTATAATAAGCCTATTTTACAATTCAACCTTTTTTATTGCTATTGAAAACGTTGCTGAACAAACAAAAATGTTGTTGATTTTTAATTTGAAATTTTATAACACCATGTAGTTATTGAATTATGTAGAGCAACGGAATTTTTTCGAGACGTAAATCATTATTCCTTTTTATAATAATTATGTTTATAAATGTCCTGCGAATGATTTATAATTATACAAATGAATTCGTATATGGAATTATAAATTCTGATGCACACAAGAAATACTTGAAATAATTTCATCCTACAATAAACTAAATGAGTCGTCAGAGACAAAAATTTAATAAAAAATACAAGAGATTCCTATGATTTTTTAAAAGTTTGTAGATAAATTTTTGTATTATTATACATTCATTCATAATATAAACTTAAACTGTGTCGCATCATTCGACATAATTTGATACGCTTTATCTATAAACGTCATAATACATTTAAAGTATATCTTTGAAACACAGATGTATACGTAGAGGTTAAATATGGATATACAGTTACATTATTTTTTTTATGTAGCCATTGTCGGAATTTCCTGTTGCATCTTTGTTTCAAAAAACAATATATTTTGAGAAAGAACGTTTAAAGAAACTACCGAATTTACCCAAAATTTGTACTTTGCTTTATAAATTTGTAATCTGTTATCAACGACTGATGCTTCGATTTATACTAGATGCTTGTATATTTTGCCTACATTTTTATCACTTTTAAGCAATTCAAGTTAAGTTAAAAACTTTTCAAGTCAAAGATTAAAATTTATATTAAATTTGCAAATCTGTTACGCTTAAAAGCTGTACGAGAAATTATAATTGTTCTATATGCAGCGTAAGCATTCTTAATCACCTAAATTATATTTGGTGCCGATATAGATACGAATTTATCTTGTAAACTTTGTCGCAGATATCCTGGAGTGTTCTCATGTGCGGGCACTAAATATTACCATTCATGCCAGCTGTAAAATATCGTCACCTGTTCCTTGGCACTATTAATAGTTCCACTAAGCATATTAGGATATCAAACATACTTAAGTACTTTGAAATATTTATTTCTATATCTCATTACTATGCATAGTAATTGAAAGTTGTAATAGAGAATTAATTAAAATAAATAAAATAATATAAATAAAATTTTGCCAGAGGAAACATTATCAACATTATTAGACATCACTAACGTGGTCCTGTAGCAATATATATTTTTATATTTATTTATTAAATTTAGTATTACATTACCTTCTTTCGCAAAGGACTTGATAAAAAGAAATCATACGCAGAATGTGCAGATAAGTATTATTTATAACAAAGTAAAGTGTTCCAAAATGAAAATTACTGATTTACATTAGAATTTTTGAAATTTTTGCATAATTAAAAAAATTTTTAAAAAATCAGAAAAAAGGAAAACAAGACAGCTCAAAAAATTAAAAATGAATTTGCTTATAATTTCAAATCATACAAATGCAATATTTGACACTGATACTTATACTGTACTTCTTGATAAAGAAAATTCAATTAGCTTATTTTAAATTTGTGGACAGTTGCAATTAAAGTTTTATACTTAATTTTTTGTGGGTTTTGCGATATAAAATGATAATATATTATTCGTATTCGATTTTATCATAGCTCACTTTGTAAAAATATGTCTAACCAAATGTAACATAATTGGAGAACGAATCTTGAACAAACTAATTAATGTCATGTAAACCATTTGAACCCTTATATTTAACTTTTATCTATATCTATTTTGAAAACGCATATATTCTCATCATTTTAACTTTATACAATAATCTTATCATTATCATGCAAATACAATATAAAATATGTTTCACAATAAAAAAGCTTCTTGCAAGAAAAAAAACAAAGCAGAACAATCTGATGCAATAGATTAAAAGACTTACACTTCGTCGAGCGGCAAATTTTTAATGACAGTGTCGTTCGCATCATTATATTTATTGTAGCCCAAAAATCCAAAAATCATAGTTAAACCAATATTCATGGCCATCGTAACTCGTAGGACCATTGCTATCTTGGTTGGGTCGCGCATCGAATTCTCCATGGGCATGATCATGGCCATATTGTGCACGGCAAACAGAAAAACGCTACAGAAAATCGGCACTTGATCCAGACTCGTGAATTCATGCAGTTTCGAAGATGGGGACACGTCTTTCAGGAAGTAGTAACAGGCAGAGAAAAACCCAAAGAAGAGAAAACCAGCACCGACCGTAGAAATAGGTACGAGGTATGTAAAATTCGGTGCCATCGCTACCAAACATACAAATGGCAATAAAGCCAAAATGTAGAAGCGTATATCAGCATCCCAGCCAAACCAGTATCTGAACATCTATGAAATAATGAAAGAAATTATATATAAATAATCATTTTGAAATTATTTAAATAGACACTTGTTTATGTGTTAATCTACACGTATGTGGTTAGAGAATCAAAGTTTGAATGTAGTTAATAGAAATACGAATTTTCTACTTTGTTTAAAATGTGTAAAGGTTCTGATTGTGCAACTTGGTATATGAAGAGAGCGATTCTGACCCTCTGAGGTATAATATTGACATCCGATTGATTATTTATGAAAACAAAAATTTTAAGAGTATGGTTTTTTATTTTTATATATAAAAAATTATACACTTTATGAAAATTGTCGTCTTATAACTTTACTTGAAAACTATAATTAGTTTTCATTCGTAAACTAAATTTTTTTAAGAATGTGGATGAATAAAGTAATTAAAACAATTTATATCGTGATTAAAAAATATTTTGATTATTTTAATGCATACTTAAATTGTCGAGTAATTTTAAAAACATAGTAATCCTGCAATTATTTAAATTACCCAAAAAGGTATATTGTCAGATAGTATCTTTTTTTAAATAGTATATTTTCAGATAGTATCAATTATTTAAATTACCCAAAAAGGTATATTGTCAGATAGTATCTTTGAGCATTATTATTTTAATATACTATACTCAAAATACACGACTTAAAATAAATATTATGTAATTTACGACAAATACTTCAACTGTACTACTTTAACTGTTGTAGTACATATCTGAAATGTTTTTAAATAAAAATTGATCTTTAGATATAAAAACTTTAGTTACTGAATAAACAATCACCGAAAAAACTCGAATTCGTCTTTTTTTAGCACTTCAATGGTGACATTGTGTATGGATGTAAACATCTTTTATCCGGAATAAAATCTTGATTTTAAATGCCGACAAAACATCGTTGTCAACACAAAAATTACTTACTCACTTTTTTAAATCGTGCGTTTTTATTTTTTTCGTGTGGGGGCATAAACGCCGACACTTTTATATTGACATAAAATGTCGTCGACCTTCGACAACGAAACAAGAACGTTGTAATTATATGGTTGTGTAATTGCATCAGTGCGAAGAGTCTTAGTTATAAGTATTAAGCCTGATACTTTTTATGTCTATGAGGGTTTGTATAACATTGTTTCTTTATATACGCTAATAGCTTTGAAGATGACACTAAAGATCATTGAGTGATCCACATACTAACAGACATAAACTAAAGGGAACAGTAGAAACAGAATGCTTTATAATATTAATAGTTTTACTTAACAATTTGGAAATAAAAGACTTTATGAAATACAAAAAATATTTATTGACTAAGAAAATTCATTTTGTTATACTGCACAAAATCATTATTTATTTTCTACATATTTTACATCAAATAAGAAAAAATTCTTTTCTCACAAAATATCTTGTAGACAAAGAAATATTTTTATTCGAAATCCAAACAATTACTAATATTAAAAATAACAAATGTTGTTATAGGAATATATGCTTACTTCAGAGTTTTCAAGAGAAAAATAATATCAATTTATCATAGAAATTATTTTATTTCCATAATAGGATTATTTTTTGTTTAATATAATGGAGACAATTCAAGTGCCTTTATCGTAATATAAAGACAACAAGTTTTTAAAAAATATTTGTTCGTGTAATGTGTGCTTGAGTCCGTAAAAAGAGGAAAAAAACTTCTTTCTCTGATTAGTCTTTCCATAAATTTGCGTAAGAATTGAAACGACTGAAAAATTATAATTAACGTAAAATATAAACATACATGTGTACCAGTAGCAAATAAGAGTCGATGCGTCTTCTGTACCCGCATTTATATTCTATGTGTGCAGAACTTTTATCGCCATTCTCACAAAGAATTCGGAAAATTTTCATAAATTTATTTTGCTGTGACAAAACAACTCGTAACATATGCACTTGCGTTTTCCTTCGTAAGTGATTCATATCAGTTACTCGAAGGAGAAAAATATATAACTGCTATAAAATATTCAAAAGTTTAAACCCTGTGTCAAAGTATATATTGCTATTTAAAATTTGGGAAGAGTAATATTGATGGATTTAGAAAAACTACTTTATTTATCATTAATGTTAAAAAATAGGTCTCATTTCTTCATTAAAACAATGACGCTCATTAAAAAAATGAATTATTAAACATCCTTACGAGGTGATTTCTAATACAGCAAATGAGATACATTCAGTATTCGCAACTTCAATGGATCATTTTTATTTAAAGATTTAGTAGTCAAGGGTTATGAGACTTCATTTTTAGAAAACAAATTTAAAAATATTTTAAGATATGTTTTCATAATATCTGATCATCTTTTGGTAAAAAAAACAGCAGACAGAGAAAATCCCGAAAGTTATAGAGTTCGTAATTTCTCTTATAAACAATATTGAAAAACATAATTGATACCTATATATTTTTTCATTTTCTATAGTGAGATAAATTTATTTTTGTTTGTACCACAATTTTAGGAGCAAGCTTATTTTCAAACTTTGTACTATTAATTTTCTAGATATTCATTTTTGAAACAACATCGAAGATAATTAACAAATAGTAATATAACATATTTTGAATAGTAAATATTAGATTTTTTGATAATTCGAAGAAAATTAGAAATCAAAACTATAAGAAAATAGTTGAGAATTGCAGCATACTAACTAAACGAGGTTCAGTTCGAACTATTAATCACACTGTAAGAAAACTTCCATATATATAGATATACAATATGTACATTTGGAAACTCAAAATGTAAACACAGTATATCTATATATATGGAAGTTTTCTAACAGTGCGGTACTATTGTATATTTCTTGCTCTTGATACTCCAACCTTATAGATTAAAGAAGAATGATAAATTTTTAATTATGTTAAAAAATATAGCAAAAACATTTTCAAAATACATATTATTAGTTAACAAAGAATGATAAACATATTAGTAAACATTATTACATGGCCATTGTAAAAGAGCAATAAATATTTTATTACCAAGAAAGATTTTTATAGTTAATAAACTGATTATTTATTATCATTCAGTGCGTTGCATAAACAACGGCCATTTTGTGTTTAATTTTCATTCTTAAATAATCTACAACTTAAGAGACGGTTTGAACTTATATTGTATAACTAAAACACTATCTTTCACATTTAGGTATACAGTTTTAGTATAGATTATTTATTAAATAAAATACAATACTATATGTGTTATGTGTACATTAAGCCGAGTGATTTTAAAACCAAGAAAGCCATTTTTTATTGTGAATTTTCTATTTGATTATAAACGTAGAATATAAAGAATTTAATAATAATTATTGTCATTTCATATTTTAATCATTGCTTTTTAAATCATATTATAAGTAGACATTTTGACATAAAATAATCTTTTTATTGTTAATATCTTTTTATATTTTTTAAATAACATTATACAAAAATGACAATTTTATTGATATATTCCTCCTTTAATTGCTTATTGTTTCTGCGAAAATTTTCAAAAATAGGTTTCTTTTTACATCTACATATGCTCATTTTTTATTGCATTTTTATTAACTCGTTCATTTATGACCGGAATCTTATTAAATTTACATGATACAAAAAAATTTTCTTACTACCTGGTATGTATAATTATATATAGTTTGACAGATTGACGCATACGAACCAATTATTTACCTATAACATAAAGTATAAAATGTAATATATAGATTAACTAGTAATAATATTGATAAAGTAGTCGTCGAGAAAGATAACAGCTCGTTTGTCTATTGTTTTTAATAAATTTATAAGCTTCTTAATCAATATTAGTATTAACATTAGAGTTGTTATTAAAATCTAATATATAGATTAAAAAAGTTTTTTAACATACATATCATTTTTTTATTT
Organism: Torymus tubicola; assembly: GCA_035583055.1. Classification (NCBI taxonomy): domain Eukaryota; kingdom Metazoa; phylum Arthropoda; class Insecta; order Hymenoptera; family Torymidae; genus Torymus; species Torymus tubicola. The sequence goes on from JAWWEQ010001039.1 coordinate 57,034, forward strand.
ATATATTTATTTATATGTGTATTTGTTAATGTTCGACCAAGCATTACTAAAGTTGTTGAATAAGTGCTTTAAGAAGACTCTGCTCAACCATTTTGGCAAATAACTCGACATCATGCGATTCGGGCAGTTTTTAAGATTACCCGTACTTAATGAAAACCTTGCCGAAGTAAGATCGGGGCCAAGTAGCCGCACATGGAACGCACTTCGGTCGCAACCCTCCGCGGCCAAGGACACAACCTGTCATTCTACTGCGAATAAGTATTCAGACCAAGTTTTAACTCATTCATGTAATTTGGTAACTTGCTCTGCCAACAAATTTTATGCTTGATTGTGCTTATATTCACGCCGTTTTAAATGTTTTTTTAAATCTTTATAAATATATTTTTCATGAATTTTTTCTTAAATATTAAAATTTATTTTACTCGGCGTACATTATATTATTCATGAATGAGTATTTTAAGTTAACTAAAATTCCTTTAATAGGAAAATATAATAGAAACATTGAGCGGTGTGATCTATTCTAAGAAAGAGATGAATTTATGTAATTCTGCATCAAATTCTTTGCTAATCAATGATATTTTTTTTTATATAACAGTGTGGATGGATATTAAATTGGGTCCTAAAACTTGATTTAAATAAACTTCCGAATTGTTTGAAAGACCAATGAACTAAAGGTTTCGTATATAAGATCAATTATCAAGAAAAAAAGTGAAAAATCAAAAGAAAAATAATAGTTTTATGATTAATCTATCGAAATAAAATCTTGTTTGACCAACGCTAATGAAAAACTTAACCGTTAACTTAACACTTAACTTATCGTTCAAAGATTAAATAGCATCTTTTAAAAATAAAATTAAATAGATTATTTGCCTGAATATAAAAATGGATTTACCTGAAGCTACATTGAATACAAAATCATTTGCAAAATCGCATTTTGGAAATAATTAAAAAACGTCTAAATTCATAGATTATGTCATCTGAATTCCTTAGAATCCTAACATACATTCCTTGAAAGGCTGCATATAATACTTTTTAATTTACATGATTCTAGGAATCAATATAAAGAACCTTTCTTTAAGTAATAATAAAATAAAGGTCAAATATTCATCGAGTCCTATATCAGTATTTTAAATTCCGAATGCAAGCTATGATCTCGAACAAACGTTAATGATTACAATGGTATTAGAACCTTTTTTCACTGACTAATACATTAATTCATTTTCCCTTATCTCTCTATCATTTTATTATTGTTAATACGTTACTGTATCCTCGCGTGTTTTCCTATTTTTGATCGCGATAATCATACCGTGTTAGCATGAAATATAGCTATTTTTTTATACTTATTACTTAAATATGGCACTTACGTAAGCTCAACTAATCGCCTGATCAGTCGCGCGACTTGACGACCACGTTTATTACAAAGTATGAACAAAATCAACGCTAATAATTCGTTAGAAAAATTCTAGCATGTGATATATATAATAGTGCACATACTTTGAAGTGAAAAATTAAATTTTTTAAAATTCTATATTATCTTTTCTGACATTTGACATATCCACATCAACTGCATCTCAGGTATATATATTAGCTCTGAATAAATATCGAAATGTTTTCCTGGCTAGTGAAAACGATGGCCCTCTTATTAATAACTGTGATAACCCTATACTTATCAGCTCCCTTAAAAAGCTTTCTTTCCATTCGCTAGAAGGGTCCTATACCCTACCTGCTCAAATGACGTAGCGATGTAGAGCTCGTAGACGATGGCCGTCTCGTACTGCACAAAGCAGACGATGATGTTGACGGTGAGGGCGAAAGCACCCGCGTACTTTCGAAAGGGCTCGGGTCCAAGCTTGAAGGCAGTCTCGGCTGTGCCTGCAAATTTGAGCGAAGGTACACGGGCCCGCTTGCACAGGATCTGGCAGCATTGCACCTGCAACGGACGGCATGTATGAGCGTGTAGTTCGAGCGCGGCTCTCTGTACACAAAAAACTGGTTTCAAGGAGTTGCGCGCGAGGGCCTTGAGAATGTGTGTGTAAATGCACGCGGACACAAAGCTCGCGCGATATCGGCGGGGATAGCCCCCTTTTTACGTCGGCGGATTCGTGATGCTCTTTTTGCAGCTCATTTGAAGGCGCGGCTATACGCTGTCTCTGCCGAGCGCATTTTGATCTTCTTTTCGAGTCGATCCGCGATCGTCAAAGAAAATTACAGAGCCTGCCCGTAGCCCCGCGATCCAGTTTCAATTTACGAATCATCAGACACCGTCGGGAGGATTGCCGGTCTGATTGGATACGACTCGTTCTACTGGAGTGGCCACATTTTTTCAGACCAATTAAGTCAATAAAAATTTCTGTAACTCCACTTATTAGGAGCAACTGATTCGAGTGTCGGCGTCTTGTACAATATCAATCATGAGAACTTACAATTCGAATTGATATTTTCGATGTAAGTTCGGTTATATCAATAACTATTGGCATCGCAAAACTTCACTTTCAATATATACAAATTATGAACTGTTGAATTCAGATAATATTAATCTGTAGTTATTAATAGACTACATCGTACGAGTTGCGGATCCGTGACATAATTTTCGAATACTTACCTATTATGTAATTATTTTTCAGTATCTGTATGTATAGAGCGATATATTGAAATATAAATTATAATTTTACCGTTATTACGGCAGTATGTACGCTGATGATTCCAATAATAATACCGCAAATTACAGCCGAAATATATCCGGTTTTTTTGAAAGCGTAAGGCATAAACAATATTCCACTACCGAGGCCTCCTTTTAGTAGGTGTATAAAAGCTCCAAAGGTACTCCTATAAATTTAAGCACGCGTTACTTAATTAAAATTATAAAATATTAAAAATAGGATAGAACTCACACGCATTGAGCTGGTCGGGTGGTCTATGATCAATAGGATTATAATCTCCTCCGTCACCTTCAGCTTTTCTCATTTTTCCTAAATAGTTTTTCATTAATCAATTATTATTTCTATGCTAGTCTTAATTACTTAATAACAGAAATAAAAATTCATTTTCATATATTCTAGGAATAAAAAAAATATACCTAGAAAAAAAGTTTCATCGTAAAAACGAATTAAATAGGAATAGACCAATGACCCTGTTACAAATGAAAATATTTTGAATGTAACAATAACATGTTTATGTATTTCACTTCCATCATATAACAACAAAGAAAGAGTTCGTCATTTCTTAAAGATATTAATTGCCGTTTCACTAGGATTAATTAATTGATAACTTTAAGCTCTTGAGCGAAAACGTTATCAAACTGACACGCACGATATTGGCGTTAGATTAAATACTAGATATTTTTATTTCCTTATATGTTTCTAAAGCAACATCTAAATCTCTACGTATATACAAAAAAAATAATTCGATAAAAATAATAAATACTACATAATCTAGTAACCATATAGTAAAACTAAGTAAAGCCGATTACATTCCATCATTTTAAGTTAAGTGCTGTCTTATATGATTGTGTAGGAGTTCATGTACCTCAAGGACCCTTTAAAGGATTTCTCATTCAAGATAATGGTAATAACTGCAATTACCCTGGAATGCTGTTTTATTGTGTTTACCGTCTCACGCCTCGGGTGCGAATAGTCTCTATTTTATTTTAAAATTTCACGCGAACATGTCATTGCAAAGGAATGACTCTTAATCACAAGACATTGGTAATCTGAAAACGCCACCTGTATACTTCAAGGAGATTACAATATTATTGGCGCGGTGTTGGTAAATTTTTGCACGTGTAATCGCAGAAAGCTTCCGCCATTGTTCAATCAATTTATTCAATTGATTTTGACAGCGCTTATCATGCAGGCGGTCGTTAAACTGGTATTCACGGCTAGCGATAATGTTAAAATCTCAACGCGATCTCTCTCCTTTCTCTCTCTCCCTCCCTCACTCTGTCTCTCTCTCTCTCTCTCTCTCTCTCTCTCACGAGAATAGTCAAAGTTAAATATTATTTCGATTAGAAAATGCTTCGGCAAGATGACAAGGGAAACTAAGTCACGTGGTATGGCTGTTTTCGACATTCATTCAATAAACTCACGCAGATATGAGCTTAATTAATTAAAGTTTTTGCGTGAAAGAATGCCTCACCCGATTAGATAAAAATCCTTTTAACTGCTGAGCACTGGGCGAAATGTAATCTGCACGCTCTTCGCCGAAAATCTGTATTACCTCTACGATAAGGTTATACTTCTGATTGACATGTATATAAAAAACAAAAAATAGATACATACGTATACATGATTATATCAGTTGGATAGACTTATATAAATTCTTAAATCATGAGACAATTGTAATAAATACTTTACTTTCTCGTACGAAATTGTATTTCGCAATCGTCAGAATAACGTTTTACACTATCATTGTCAAATTAATATAAATGTATTATTCTAAGTATTTTAATTGTTTTTAAAATTATAAAAATTATTGTAAGCTTAAATAATAAATCTCTAGAATAGAAATAAGAAACTGGATAAAAAATAATTATTTAAATACTAACCCTTTCAATATTAATATTGAAAATTACATAATCATTTCATCGGTTTAGTAAAAGACAGTACGATCTAATGATATACATCTCGAAACGGTAACTGCTTGAAATTTGTTTTCAAAAAATACCAACTTGGAAACTATATCAAAATAGTACCCGTCGTTTTGCTTTAAAAGTTTAAATAGTTTATTCATAAAAGATAAATTTTGCTTTATTATAATAAAAGAATGTTCAACAATACATTTTGCGCGTTTAAATGTACTCTTGACATGAATTTAAAGTCTAATCACACCTAATTATTTTACACTGACAATATTTATTTTTTATTTGGTACCGTTTTTAAACACATTTCGAATTACTACAGTTTCAAAGCAACTTTCAAGTTGGTATTTTCCAAAAATAGATTTTGAAAAAGAAGTATTTTGAAACTGATTTTTAGATAACTTGATACATTAAAAGTACTACATCTTAAATAATCGTTTGCTCTACACTGTGTAATGATTACTATTACAAATAGTTTATACGCAATCTTAATATTTCAATATTGTAGAATTTCAGGTAAGAAACACAGAATGGAGATTCGTGGCTGCTTAATCCACAATCAATTAAGGAAACAGTACGTGTAGAAGTAATAAGTGAGTAATCAAGTATTAGTATCTGTCAAGTCTTATTAATAAAACGTATATATGGTGAGTATGTATTTTTATTTTCTACATCATATCAAATTAAGATATCTAAGCTAAAAATAAATCTACATTATATGAAGACGACACGATGTGCAACATTCTTATGTCAATTGCTGTGTAATCATTTATTTAAAACAATTAACTCCAAAAAAGCAACAAAGAAGTGCTACTTTTAATTATTGTCATAGTTTTGAATTTTTTATAATTTGAATAATTAAAAAGCTTTATAATAAATATTTTAGAAGTATGTTGAACAATACAATAAACTAGATTACCTTTTATTACTTGATGACGATTAATATTTTATAAAATTAAGATTATATTAGTAGAATATCAGACAATTCTTTCTATTATTTATCTTAAAATAACTTTTACCACTAGTACTTTTGTTAAATGTATTGAAATGATTTTGAATACAAAACTTGAAACGAGGAATGTACAGGAATCGTTTTAATCGTTCACCATTAAATTTTGAAAAAAAAATCGTTAATTGGTTACTTTTTCTATATTATTTCGACAAGATATAATATGTATCAATTATTTTAAATTAAATTTGAGTATTAATAGAACTTAAAATACGTTATACCATTTGGATTAAAGAAACTTCTTTTTAACGTTTCATCTTCAAGACTCATATCTCTCAATTCCTCCTCTCAAAGTACCTATTATCAGTCATTATAAAAGTAAAATATATTTGATATGTGTTATTACTCCTATCTTAAGTATAAAACTGCGAAGGTGATGGAAATAATTAATTTATTCAATCATTTTAGTGAAAAGAAATTAAAATACAAAAATAATAACAATAAATCATATCATAGAAGTTTAAAAAAACTTTTATTTTAATGTAAATTGAAATACATTTACATATCGTTAAAAATATTTGAAGTATATAATTCACATTTTTATCCTCGTAATAATTTTATAATTTATTTAATGAGTGTACTTTAATCATAAAATTTAAAAAAATTAAATTTACGAGATATTACTTGAATTAATAATATCAATTCTTTGAACAATCTAAACACGGATCCCAAAACTGTAAACTCAAAATTGTATTTTTTCGTTTTTAAAACAATTCTATTTTGATCACCTTTACGTATATATTTTGGAAATAAATCAATAATTTCTTTGTAATCAGTCATTTTGTAATCTCTAGATAGTAAATTTATCAAAATTTATGAATTATTTATTGTTTTTGAAATGTGATTTTCCACCAACCATAGAAACATCAATTTAAAGAAATGAATTATAGTGTATTAAAACGACCTCACTTTACATTTATAAAATCCATTCATTGATCGTTTTAAAATTGTTTTATAACAATTCTTATTTAAACCCAGGTTATTATACGGTTTCTGCTAAATGCTTTATCGCGTAATAGTATTTTATGATATAAAATTAAGGTCGCTGATACGAATGGAAATAGAATTTGTTCTGAATTTTAAAGGCATTTACAACCGACATAAACGGATAAAGAATGTCTGAATATAGCCACAAATGTTGTATTATGACGTTAAAGTAAAGATAGGAACTTGACTTCGTTAGCTAGGTCTTCTTAAAAAAAAAAAGGAAAAGAAAAAACATGGATTGGTATAAATTTACACTGTATTCGGGGATGACATCACTGTTAATAACACCCTTATAGTAGGCCAACTGTAGCCATATATGTTTTGATTTTAACAAGATGAGCGAATTTCCAGTTTATTTCCAGATTCTAGCAAAATGAGTTAATTTCCAGTTGAACTTGGTAAACCAGAAAAATTTCCATCATACATTTTTTTTCTTTATTTATGATAATATATGTAAAACGGTTCACAGAAAATCAGATCTATTGGTTCATTTTCATGAGGTATACTTGTGAATAGTTTTGAGAGATTACGATTATACAGATGTTATTACTTAAATTTAATACTTAATTTTTACTTTTAATTATTTTACAATTGTTTGCGTGAACGTATACGTGCGGGGAACTACCTGAGTTTCTGCAATCTCAATTAATTTGCATACCAAAGAACATAATTATAATATTGCTTGAATCAATAACCTTATATTATTTATCGCTTGAAAATTGTTTAGACTGTCAGAATTCAAACTTGCATTAAATATTTGTGCATACATCTATCTTTAACGTTAAGATTAAGGTAAACCGCTTTAAATTCCGCATGCTAAAATAATGAACAAGTCTTGAAGGCTCAAAATTGAAATCATGTTTTGAATGAAGCCACAAGGTAAACAAAATGACCAAGTAATTGCAAAGTAAATATTTTAGTATAAAATTATCTATTTTCGAACTAGAACTGTCTAAGGTTTCCATTTGCGAAATTTCTTAAAATTCTACTGAAGTGTTCTTTAGCTCTGATGTGTTTTTATTATCTATTTTTTATACCTATATATAATAATATACAGACACTCAACTTATATTCTTTGACAACTTCATTTAATACTGACTCTTAGACTCTTATAGAACATTATTACTTTAATATTTTCTTTGCTATTTTTTAAAGTGTATATCTACTGTCACTATAAAACAAAATTACATTTTTCCAAATTCAAAAGTTTGAGAGAATACTACAATGCAGCTGTATCTTAATTGATCTGTTAAAAAGAAAAAAAACAAATAAACTATGCGGTTACAAATAGGCTATGATCAAAAAAATTAATATAAAATTAATTACTATACGAAGTATTATATAATGCTAAAGATGGATGATTGATTATCTAATTATAAGTTTCACGTACTCATAAAGTTGTCACATAAATCATAGAGTTTGACATTTATTTTAACATAAAAATAATAACTAAATCAAATTTATGAATACATAATTTAATTTATCCAATAAATTGTTACTATTGCATGGAAATCATTTAAATTTACCTGTAAAAAGAGAAATAAAAACAAAATCTTACATTCCATGAATTGTTGCAGTGAGCTATAAGTTTTGGCCGATCGTCAACAAGCAGTTCTACCCTTAAACTGCACGATCCATTTAGTGTTTTTTTTTACATTCTACAAGGTGCGTGTGAGATGTAGAATAATAAATAGTCTGCATGGTTTCATTATTTATTAAATTTAAATTTCCCAAATAAATAGCACTTATTACAGTAGAATCGTCTAAAGGTTTTTTCGGCTCTACACATGCATAATTGAATTCTTCAGGTAGGAACAAGAAAACAAAATGTAATAAGGATAAATATACAAATAAAAAAATAGTGTGGCAGAATATACGCTCTAGGCTAAAATACGTTGTGCAAAAACTTATATCGCCAAACAAAATATTATAAAATCTTGAAAATTCTATTCAAAAGTTAAGTACTCTGATTCATATGTTATGTTTATTTATGTCTGGGGATGACTCAATACAAATGAAAATATATAATATGAATAAAATAAAGAATATAGTACAGTATTACTATACATTTTTACTATACAGTATTACTATACAGTATTACTATACAGTATTACTATACAGTATTACTATACAAACTTTCTCACATGAATCATTGCAATATCACTATAACATACTGAGAAAAAAATATACAGAATCAAATCAAATTA